>CAJQUN010000979.1:0-130605 GCA_907163345.1 Haberlea rhodopensis
ATTAATAATGGAGTTGGTACATTAATGGAGATTTTTTTTAATATCAAACAAAACATGGTTGGCCATTATCTCAATTTATATTGTTGGCATCAGTCAGAGATAAATGAGATTAGGTGCATCCAATTATAGTCTCCATATCACTCATCATTCTAATGAAATGTATATTACATTTAC
Source organism: Haberlea rhodopensis (assembly GCA_907163345.1). Taxonomy (NCBI): domain Eukaryota; kingdom Viridiplantae; phylum Streptophyta; class Magnoliopsida; order Lamiales; family Gesneriaceae; genus Haberlea; species Haberlea rhodopensis. The sequence goes on from CAJQUN010000979.1 coordinate 175, forward strand.
TAAATATATCATATAATCCTTTTGTAATCCTCATTCGATCAACTTAATTTCGGCCAAGAGAAGAATATTCTCCTTTTGGGGTGCAACAATTGCCCTTACTATATGGTCGATCGAAACGTGGTGCTTGTGATGTTGTACGGTTTAAAAGAATTGAGTTGCACCATTACCATCAGCTATAACTTCTGGTAAAGCGGCAAGCGCTTGATCTACAGTTGGTATCAGAGTCAAGGTCACGTGTTCGATTCCCATGAATTGCAAGAAATGCCACTATTGGGAGGAGGATTGTTGGGGTGCAACAATTGTCATTGTTGTGTGATCGATCGAAACGTGGTACTTGTGCTGCTGTACGGTTTAAAATATTTGAGTTGCACCGTTACCATCAACTATAGCTTCTGATAAAGCGGCAAACGCTTGATCCTACATCATTTCAATTGATTAAACATGGAATTGTACAAAAACTTGAGATCGAAAAAGAATATTCATTTAGCGAGATTATTTATTTATCGATAAACGAATAAATTATTCATTTATCGGTAAATCAAGATTTTATTATTTTATAAGATAATTTTTATTGTGAAAAAATGCACACATTGTATGTGATAAGAAAAATTAAAAGACATCAATTAAAGTATTACTCAAATCTTGAGAAGTTCAATTAAATGGCTTATGTGTAGAATGTGAAAAAGTTTAGTCTAAAGGTAGAAGATATATTCCAAGTACAGTACACATTCTTTTATCTTCCAATGGCTTCTCATCATTTGAAAGGAGTAAAGAAATCAACTTTAACAGTCAAAATGCGAGGTGCAATTTGTGAGCATAAGGAGCATCCAACTATTAGCCAAAAAGATATTCAAACATGGGTGCAATATAAAATTTGATTTGTCTATCAGTCAGTCGGCAATGTCAAACACTCTGAAAAGATTATCTGAATATTTGTCCAATGAGACGAGAAATAGTTATGTTAAAGACAAAAAATGGCAAAGTACCCTGAGTTAGAGAAAGCTTTGTATGAGTGGTTTCTTCAAAGGCGAGAGAAAATGAATATGCCCCTGAGAAATTATCCAGGAAAAAACAAAAGAGTTTTTGCAAAAAAATGTCTGGTGAAACTAATCCATAATCCAGCTTTTCTAGTGGATTGTTAGAATGTTTCAAGGCAAGATATGGAATCAAGTCTTACCGACGATTTAGTGAAAGCGGTTCAGGTATCATGGAGAATATTGAAAATGATTTACCTGGAATACGATCAAAAATAGACCAATTTCAGTTGAAGAATACTTACAATATGGATTGAAACTTGATTATTTTATCAATTGGAAGCTGATTATTCACTTGCTACCAAGCAGGTAGAAGGACGCAAAAGGACAAAGAGAGAATTACCGTTGTTGTTTGTTGCCAGGTGAGGGATCTGACAAAGTACCCCTTTGGGTTAATGGTAAGTATGCAAATCCTAGATGCTTTAAAAATGTAACATAAACAATATTAATTGTTGAGTATCGATCCAACAATAAGGCTTGGATGACTGTCTTACTTTTTAAAGAATATATTAGTTGACTTGATAAAAGAATGAATGACAGAATGGTTTTTGTGATAGTAGACAATTACCCCAGCTCATCCAAAGGTAGTGGAAAGCTTAAGAAATGTAGGGGTATTTTTATTGCCTCATAACACAACATCTACGATTCAACCATGTGATGCTAGGATTATTCGAACATTGAAAGCTCATTATCATCGTCGTTTTTATTCTAGCATCTTGCAGGGCCTTGAGGTTGAAGCACCGAATCCTGAAAAAAATTAATATTTTGTATGCTATTGATTTGCTAGCTTGGCTTGGAAATTTGATGTGAAGCAACAATGATTACGAATTGTTTTCAGCATTGCAAGATTCGGTCATAAGAAGATAATGTTCCTGAATCAGAAGTTGGCCAATTAGATTAAGACATCCAAGAATTAAGTGATGTCATTTCTAATTTACGCTATAGAAATGTGATGGATGTCGAACATCTTTCGAACTATCCTAGCGAGAATGATGCAGTTATAGAATCGCCTAGATACGAAGAAATTATCCATTCAGTTAATGAACAAAGATGATGAAAATTATCCAGAGCCAGATTATAGTCGTGTTGTCACACATATATCGTCAAAGAGACTTTTCAAGCAATGGTCGTCTTAAACAACTAGTTACTACAACATGAGCAAAATATACCATAAGTTGTGTCTGCACTAAGAGTTAATAATAATGTTCATTTTGGTTCAGGTGGAAAGAAAAACAATCAACCATAAATGCAATTTTTCAGAAGAAATGACTTCTTGTATGAGTATTGATTGAATGAAAGGTTTTGGCCTATTTATATAAGTAATAGAATTCAATAACTATTAATTTATATTTTTATTGGGCCCTTAAATTTTAATTTTTTTATTACTTAATGCATTTAGCGACTTATTATTTTAGTCCATTGGCCCAAGTCGGGATCTAAAGAAATTATTATATAAACGAGGTTATTACTTTATCGAACATTCATTTATCGAGGTTTAGCTGTAATATCAAAACAAGGGATGGACGTAAGTGAATGCCCCTTAATTTTTTATTTTATATTACACTGTAAAATTGCATTATGTTCTCTTAGATTTGTATTTTACCTCTCTAGAAACAATTTCACTCATTTTTATGTTATTAATTTTTCTATCATCAACCTAAATTCAAAATAATCCCTTGATCATAACATAATGTTGTTGGTGAATTAAATTATGCACCATATTTGTTACGATAGTCATATGATTGTCTAAATTATTAAATTGTTATTAAGTTTTAAAAATTGTCCAAACTTAAGACCGGTCTTTTGAATTGGGTCTTTTTCTGACATAATAATCTCATGTTTATATATATGCATTGCATTATATTTCAAAACAATAATTTTAGTTTTGAAATATATATTATAAGACAAGTTATGCAATAATTTTCAAATATTTTTAGGGTGAACTATGTATAGATCTCATTTAGTTTTCATAATTAACAAATTCTCCCATCTAATTAACATTTACATCTAAATCCCCTTCAAACTAGAGAGATAAATTTGTAATACAAATATTCTACAAATGAGTCAGATTTAGTTATTTCTATTTATATGAGGTATTATATAGGATTACATAAACAAATATGGCTTCTTTTAATAATGGTTGTAGTGAGATTACCCCCACAAACTCTGAATATATCTATACTATTTTTATATAACTATACTATTTTTTTAAAATAGGGAGATGGACAAATATTTTATCCGCTATTTTGTGGGACTCAAAACCAAGCCTCTCCCAAATGGGAGTGAGCTTTTTACCATGTGGGCTAAAGCCCGAATCTCTATATCTATACTATTTTATTAAATAAGAAAGTTGTAATGATTGGTTTTTCAAAGTGTTTTTTTTTAATATTAATTTCTAAATTATATTCTTCTTTAACTTATTGATAGAATATTAGATTTTAAAACCACTATTTTACTACACACAAAATAAATTATGCTTTTTAATAACTGGTATAATGAAGGATCGATTTCGGGGGTGGGTGGCTAATCAACTTCCAAGTTCAACTAACTTGAGCTTCACTAGCTCGTGTTCTTGAAATGATTACACCGAGAGATTATATCGAGTTTGGTTACAAAATCGAGCAGAAGACACTCGATATAACCCGTTCTATAACCGATTAACCATATGAAAGGTATTTTAAAGATATGCAAGAAAATATGTAAAAACAGTAAGGTAAATAAATGTAGTAAAGAAAATAACACGAGAATTTGTTTCTCGAAGTTCTAAGCACAAACACTTCTACGTCCCCTTTCTTCCATCTCATGGAAGGATACACTAGAAGATTTGGTTTACACTTTTCAGTATACAACCTACTTAGGCTAATAAGCCTAAACTCTTAGCCTACACAGAATCATAAAATTCATGTTCTTTAACGTCTCACATGTAAAGACCTCACCTAGTTGTGTAAAATCACCAACTGTTACAATGACATCCACTCTTCTATTTTAGCTCACAAACACAATGAAAAGAGTGAATACAAAAGCATAAATGATTCCATAATGAATCTGATACAACAAGGTAAGAGGTGCCAAAGGTTTGGGGAGTGCTCTTCATTTAGCAGCTTTTGTCTTTGAAGTTCCTTAATTGAATCCCAAATTGGTTTGCTTTGGAAGGCTTGGATTAATCTTCAATCAGATGTTATTGAGCTTCCAAATCATTCCCAAGTAATGATATATACGTTAGATACAAGAATATAGTCGTTGGGACAGTTTCTGTAAGCTTTCAAACATTGCAACAATCATATTCAGATTTCTGGGCTATTTTTGGAAGTCCGCTGGTCGGGTCCGCTGCCCGAAGTCCGCTGCTCAAGTCTGATGGCCTCTACTGGTTCAAAGTCCATTGGCCTCTGCTGGTTCAATGTCCGCTGGCCAAAGGTCTGTTGTAACCCTGCTGTCCAAAGTCTTATATTATGTTCTCTTGGTTATAGCTCTTGATTTGTTAATTTTTGGGCAAAGTGATCTACATAAAAGTTGTAGCCCTTTCTCTTAGCTTTTCATGGAATCAAAAATCGCTCGATTTTGAGTTTGTATGAGAGAGTTATGCTCGAAATACGAGGCAATGCTCATGCTGTAAGTTTGCTGGATGTAGCAGCACATGGCGTGATTTGCAGAAGCTTTTTGACCATCTTAACATCCGATTCAGTCTTCAACTTTCGAAGCTAATTTGTAGATATTTGTCTTAGCTTTCCAACACATACTGAATCATTCCATTTCGATAAGAGAGCTGGTAGTTATGACCTATATACCACAACTGCTCCAATCTGTCCGCTGCTGTTTCAGCTTTGTACCAGCAGACACATGCAGGCATGTTTTCGTCAAGTAAACCTTCGAATCTAGTCTGCTGGCCTGAAATACGACTTGTAGATAATTGAGTTGGCTATCCAACCCCTTTGGAAGCAAGTCGTTTCGATGTACAAGCTATGAGATATGATCAATTTAGTCAGCAGTGCTCGAGATCTACTAGATGTATCTACTGGTCCAGTAGACCTCTGCTTTTGTCTACTGATCCAGTTTACTTCAACCCATTTCTTTTCTAATCATCAAGCTAGAAAATATAATCTATGAATTGCACAATTGATTAAATATGTTAGCAACACAATAACAAGTTTTGTTAACATCAAAACCAAGATTATTCGGGTTCCCAAAACCCAACATAGAATATATTAAATTTTAATTTTTAGAAACACCGACTTTTAACAACATTGAGCAACATGTTTTACCATAAAATATTTAGCGGAACAACAATAACAGTAATTAGAGTTTTTACTTTGACTTGGTAATAAAAATTAATAATTAATTAGTTGACTAATGGTAGGAACCGTTTGATGCTACTTTAATTTATGTATTGATTTATATTAAATTATTTGATACTATATTCGGGTTTGTTTGATGATACCCTTAAGGGTAGTGCCCTTAGGGGCATCATCACCATTCATTTGAAATCTTTTTTTTTAAAAAGAAAAAAAAGATTCTAAATGGATGGTGGATGATGCCCCTGAGGGCAGTGCCCTTAAGGGCAGCAACAATAAAACCCTATATTCGGCCTCGATCCAGTGATCAATCAATCATTGTTCTTAATTGATGAGGAAATATCAACGATGATAAATCTTAGGTAGTGGGGAACGCGTAAAATTTCGAAAGGTGGGGCAAAATTATTTTTAATAAATAATGCAGGAAAATAAAAAATTTAAAGGGTCAAAAAAATTTAAGAGGGTAAAATATAATTTTTAAGGCACAATGCAATTTTAGGGGCTAGAATAAAACTAATATTTTTTTTACAAACAAACTAATTACTTATATACTATAGCAAACAAAAATGTACAGAATATTTTGTCGTTTGCTTATGGGAATAAAGTCAATTTTACGAAATAAAAAATTGCAATAATGCTGGCATTTTAGTTTTCACAGGAAATAACTTGGTGTTTACTGGGTCTTTGTCCTAGTGATTATTCCTGAAAATATAAGCTTTGATATATTTTCAATTTTTTTAAATATTTTTTCGATTTTTTTATATAAACAGTTAAACTTCTATAAATTAATAGACTTGGGGTTGGAACAATCATATTAATTTAGTGAATTATTAATTTAGCACGTTGTCCCCAAGTCGGGACCAGACAAAAATGTTATTTAAGCGAGATTATTAATTAATCGAATATTAAATTATCGATGTTCTAGTGTAGTTTGATTAGTCATCATAACATCCAACGTAATCGTGTAGTTGTTTGTATTGTATGTTTCTTCTCTCAGAGTGTATCTTATGAATGTAGTATAACAAAATAAAAATGGGTTCAGAGTGGAGGCACCACATCGTGAAAACCCGTACCCGAACATGAATTGACACACCATTTCACGCAACATAAACAGGGATCGATCGATCGAGCTCATGCACCAAACAAAAAGAAAATTTCTGATGAGCTCGATCGATCGAGCCATAGTGCTCGATCGATCGAGGTCTCAAACATTTTTTTTTATTTTTCATTTATTTATTTCATTTTTCAACAATCCCCCACATGAATTAAAGTATGCATGTATGCAATTGAGTGCTTTGACGAACTATTATAGCATCTGGAGAGATAACTTAGGGTTTTGAATCTTCCGTAGTAGTATTCAATCATATTTACTTGACTTAATAGTGAACTTATAGTCTTGAACTATTTAGTCGTTGGTGTAAACCAAGACAATTGAACTCACATCATAACAATTCTAACATTCGTATTGGTTTCTTACGGTTGTGTCCTTTTCGATCATGGACCACGCTAGGTTTCGTAAGTGCTTTTCATTCTTTAAAGCGGTCACACTTCGCACTTAAGTATCTGATCTCCTAAAAGAGTATTCCACTGTACTCCAACATATTCTAATATGTCTTAGGAATCATTAAAGGCCTTTTGCCTATCATTGTACCCTTTTGCAGGCTACACCCCTTATCATAAGAATGTGTCCGAGATTAATTCTCCAAGGTGTTTATACAATCTCGTAGTTTGGTTGTCCCTTTTGAACCTAGATCTTGGGATCTCCAGTCACATAGGTTGGGTATCCACCACAAGATTTTGATTATAGGATTTTAATCTCATTCCTCTCGATAAACTATATACTTGATCTCTAGGCAAGCCTTTCGTAAGTTGATACGCAATATTTTCCTTTGACTTCACGTAGTCAATGAACATAATGCCATTTGAGATCAACTGTTTAATAGTATTGTGTCTACGACGTATATGTCTAGACTTACCATTATACATGCTACTATGTGCCCTTCCTATAGCAGATTGGCCATCACAATGTATTTTAATTGCAGGCACAAGTTTTTCCCAACAATCGGCTTCTTCTCCCGCTTTATCCAAAGCTATGAATTCATATTCCATAGTGGATCTAGCAATACAAGTTTGCTTGGTAGATTTCCAGTACACTGCAGCCCCTCAAATGGTAAACACATAACCACTTGTCGGCTTGGAGTCTTGAGTGTCCGATATCCAATTTGCATCATTGTATCCTTCCAATACAGCAGGATATCTTGGATAGTGCAATCCATAGTTCAAAGTGTATCTTAAATATTTAAGTACCCTCGTCAATGTCTTCCAATGGTCGTCGTTTGGATTGCTCGTGAATCTATATAGTTTGCCAACCGCATATGCAATATCAGGGCGTGTATAGTTCATGAGATACATGAGACTGCCAATTATCCTTGAGTATTCTAATTGCATGACAAGGTCTCCTTTGTTTTTAACCAAATGTAGATTCGGGTCATAGGGTGTTTTTACAGACGACGTATCATTCGCGAAAAATTTCTCGAGTATTTTCTCAACATAATGAGACTATGATAATACTCATCCTTCGGATATCTTGATTCCAAGTATCACATCAGCTTCACCCATATCTTTCATTTCAAAATGTTTTATTAACATTTTCTTTGTTGCGTTGATGATTTCTAAGTTGCTTCCCACTATGAGCATATCATCAACGTACAAGCATACTATTACATATGCTTTATGCGTGTTTTTCATATATACGCATTTGTCACACTCGTTAATTTTGAAACCATTTGACAACATTGTTTTATCAAATTTTTCATGCCATTGTTTTGGCGCTTGCTTAAGCCCATACAGTGACTTAACGAGTCTATACACATTTTTCTCTTGTCCGTGAACCACAAACCCCTTGGATTGTTTTATATAAATTTCCTCCTCAAGTTCCCCATTGAGGAATGCAGTTTTTACATCCATTTGATGTATCTCTAAATTGTTTAGAGCAACGATAACAATGATCACTCTACTGGACGTAATTCTCGTGACTGTTAAATATGTATCAAAGTAATCAATGCATTCTTTTTGTTTATATCCCTTTGCCACGAGTCTCGCATTGTACTTATTAATTGAACCATCAGACTTATATTTCATTTTAAGAATCCATTTGCATTCCAATGGTTTACTTCTGGTTGGAAGATCTACCAATTCCCACGTGTGGTTTTGCATTATGGATTCTATTTCGCCATTAGTAGCCTCTTTCTACATAGGAGCACCAGGGCTAGATAATGCTTCACTAACCGATCTTGGTTCATTGTCCAGCATATATGCCATGAAGTCAGGACCATAAGTCTTAGCCACTTTGGTCCTCTTGCTATGTCGTGGCTCTTCAATTTCTCTTGAATCATCGATAGCTTCTTCAAACGTCCTTTCTTATGACATATTTCATTGTTTGTTTTGTAGGAAAATATTTCTTCAAAATATAACATACTTCTTGATTCCATGTTTGTACCTTCATGCACATCACTTATTTTATATTTATGTACTAAAAATCAATATGCACTACTATTGTTAGCATAACCAATAAATACACAATCTATTGTTTTAGGCCCAATTTTCACTTGCTTTGGTTTTGATACTTCTATCTTAGCCAAGCACCCCCACACTTTCAAGTATTTGTATGAAGGTTTTTGCCCTTTCCATAACTCATAAGGAGTTTCATCCTTACTTTTGTGTGGTATTTTGTTTAGAATGTAGTTGCCCGACAGGATTGCTTCTCCCCACAAGTTTTGTGGTAATTCAGAACTTATCAACATAACATTCATAATCTCTTTTAGAGTACGATTCTTACGTTCGGCAATACCATTTGATTGTGGTGAATAGGGGGCAGTGTTTTGGTGAATAATGCCATAATCAGTGCAAAATTCTTCAAACGGTGTTCCATATTCTCCACCTCCATCGCTTCGAACATTCTTTATCTTTTTGCTAAGTTGATTTTCAACTTCATTATTGTATTGTTTAAATACTTCCAAGGCCTCGTCTTTGCTTCTTAGCAAATAGACGTAACAATATCTCGTACAATCATCAATGAAAGTAATGGTGTACTTTTTCCTATCTCTAGTTTTCAAAAACTTTAGATCACATAGATCCATATGAATTAATTCAAGACGTGTCGTAGTTCTTTCAATTGAATGGAATGACGATTTCGTTAACTTGGCCTCGATACAAGTCTCACACTTATGTTTCAAGTTAACATTCATTTGAGGCAATAAATTTAACTTCATTAATTTGTTAAGTGAACCATAATTCACATGACCCAAACGATCATGCCATAAATTACAAGACTCAATCAAACAAGTAGAATCATTCACTTTGTTGCTTTCAAATTGACGTATAACCATCATTACATTCATTTTGAATAAGCTTTTCTCCATATAGTATTTTCCTACAAAAACTCCATTTTTGGAGAGTACAATTTTTCCAGATTCTAAAACTAGTCTAAAACCCGCCTTGACTAGAGCTGATCTGGATATCAGGTTCTTTCGGATGTCAGGAATATATAGGACGTCTATCAAAGCCAATTCCTTTCCCAAAATCATCTTTGAAAACCACCTTCCTCCAACTGCAGGAGATGTAGTGGAGTTTCCCATGTAGAGTTGGAGGCCTACTTATTGGAGTGTATGTGGAGAACATGGCTTTGTCCGAGCACACATGTCGGGTTGCACCGGAATCGACGAACCATTCCATAGGATTGTCCACCAAGTTGGCTTCAAAGATCACAGCGGTTAACATTAGATCATTCAAGTCATCTGAGATCCGATCATGTTTGGTCACATTGACTTGATCTTTTGCTTTCCCATGAGTGTCTTTTTTGCGACAATACTCTGCCATGTGATTGGTTTTCTACACTTATAGCATTTTCCTTTGAACTTTTTCGCTTTGCCATTATTGGAGGCCGTACCGTCAAACTTACGCTTTGATCCGGTTCTTTGTTCAACTAGGTTATCCCGTGGTTCCATTTGAAACCTACCAGCCTTCCTCTCGGAAACTTTGTTGTCCTCCTCGATTCTTATCGAACCACAAGATCTTCAAGACTCATCTCCTTTCATTTGTGTTTCAGATAGTTCTTGAAGTCCTTCCACATTGGATGCAATTTTTCAATCATAGCGGCGACTTGCAATGAATCACTTAGACTCATTCCCTCCTCATGAATGTCATGCAAGATCACTTGTAGATCTTGCACTTGCGCCATCACAGGCTTGGTATCAACCATCTTGAAATCCAAGATTTGTCCAACTATGAATTTCTTCATGCCAGCATCCTCGATTTTGTACTTCTTTTCCAGCAATGCCCAAAGTTCCTTTGCTATTTTCACAAGACAATAAACGTTATATAATTTATTGTCTAACCCCTTTAGGATGTAGTTCTTGCATAGGAAGTCGATTTGATTCCATGCATCAAGTGCCGCCCTATTTTGGGTGTCAGTCTCCCATTCTCCAACCGTAGGAGCCTCCTCGGTTAAGAACCTCTCCAAACTCAGTATGGTCAAGTAAAAGAGTATCTTTTGTTGCCACCGCTTGAAGTCGTTCCCATTGAACTTTTCAGGCCTTTCACCATGATGAACAGGAGTCGTTGTTGCACTCGAATAAGCCATTTGTGCCGTTATTGTCTTAAGATTGTTGTATGTTTTTTTCTCTCAAAGTGTATCTTAGGAATGTAGTATTAACAAAATAACAATGACTTCAAAGTTTTATGTCTAGGCGAGATTTGTAACCTCCGTCCTCAAGACAATATTGCCCCACCTTGATGCTAACGGTTTGCTATGTCAATTTGTCTCCAAGATACAACGACTATGACTTGTGATAGGAGCACTCAAAATCACAAGTCCTCAAACCACAAAGGTTCAAAATACTCAAAAAGAATAAACTTGATGAACAAACAAAATGCTCTCAATTTAATCTTTTGGTTTGATGTAGATTTCACAATCTAATAATGAAACAAGTCAGGGATTGGTTGTATTTATAGTAAACCAAGAAATAATTCCAAATGGACACCATTTGGAGGCACCACATCTCGAAAATCCGTACCCGAACATGTTGGACACACCATTTCACGCAACAGAACAGAGCTCGATCGATCGAGCTTCGAGTCCTGCACCAAACGAAAAGATTTCTGATGAGCTCGATAATCGATCGAGCTCTCAAACATTTTTTTTTATCCTTTTCATTTATTTATTTCATTTTCCAACAGTTTGTATTTTGATGAGCAAATATTAAAATTAACATTTTTTCTAGGAAAATAATTATTAGATTTGAAAATTATTGTCCAATTGAAATCTTCATCTTTGTCAAGGTAACTCGCGACCTTAATCTCTACATGAAAAGGAAAGCGAGATAAGCATATGTGAGATACAAGAAAGCAAAAAAGTCCATTGTTTTGATGCGTACGTACGTACCCAATGACAGTGATTAGGAAGATAATTTAGTCATTTTGTCTTTAAAAATCCCCATGTTCATAATTTTTTATATATTATATATATTAGCAAAATCATGATTCGCCTATCTTTTCTAAACTTTTCGAGTTTAAAGTATTAATTTCGCACTTCTGATAAAAATCCCGGCTCGACTGTTAGATTTATCTCTTGTTATTGTGACACTTAAAATATTTTTTAAAAAAATAAATTAATCCTTTCTATAGAAACAGAGAGCATTTGGGAGAATGCTCATTTGAGCTTCGTATATTGAAATGCAAAAATGTAAAATTGTCTGTTACAAATTGTCTAACCAGTAGCAGATAGTGACAATCACTATACGCGCTGCGAGGCACGAGGCCTTAGCCTTGGGCTAAGGTGCGTGCCTTGCGAGCTTTTAATAACATGATTGAAACAACAAGAAAACTTATGTAGTCTAAAAGATAAAATTGAAGAATAATTGTAAAGTGATAGTTGGCATCATCTAAGGTTCAAAACTTTTGAATTATGCCCATTGTTTCACAGATACTATGTTGAGGGAAGATTGAATGCATGTAGATAGCTGTTAAAACCTCCCCTCCTATTTCTTTGCACTTTATTAGAGAAATCCCTCTCTCTTGTTGATATGTTCTCCCTTGGTGTTAACCCAATCCACCCATTTTGTATGGTGGGTTGGGCCAGTCCGACTGACCAAACCCAAATTGACAGCTCTTACGAGAGTAAATCGGTTTGAATCATTACATGATCATTTTTCAATTAATCATATAATATATTTGAAGTTATATCTTATATTGAGAATTCCATAAACATAATCAGTTGTCATTGTCATTGGCTTAAAACAAATGTAGCCTCCATGAAAATAATACATTTCTTGATCTTCTTCAATTTTAAATAATTAATTTACTCTTGAAAAGTAATTAATTAATTTGATCATCCAAACACAGATTTAACACCTTGTGTCTGTAACAGTGTTCTTGCAATATATATAATTAGAGCGTAAAGAAACTACACAAAACCAAAATTCGATGTGCACATCAAAACTGCAGATATGATGACTGATGAGCAAATAATTGAGAGCGTAATGAGAACTGATATGAACTTGAAAATGATAGTTGAAGCTCTTAAAACAGTTATGATATTGAATAATTTCTTGTTGAGATATAAGAAAACCGCACCAAAAATTTATATAATGTTAAGAAAAGTCACTGATGATGTTCAAGGGACATCAATTTCAACGAGAAACAAATGACAATTGAGTCATTTTTTATGAAATCTTCGTAGAATTATTAATCAAATGTACTATGTATTAAGAAATTATTAATTTATATATATTACATGGAGTCTATATGAATTCCCATATATGTATTAATTTAGTATGTTGTCCACAAGTCGGGACCGGACAAAAATATTATTTAATCGAGATTATTAATTAATCGAATATTAAATTATCGAGGTTCGGCTGTAATTCATCATAACATCCAACGTAATCGTGTAGTTGTTTGTATTTTGAAGGGTAAATATTAAAACTAACATTTTTTTTCTAGAAAAATAATTATTAGATTTGAAATTTTTTGTCCAATTGAAATCTTAGTCTCTGTCAAGGTAACTCACGGCATTAATCTCTACATGAAAAAGAAAGCGAGATAAACATATGTGAGATACAAGAAAGCAAGAAAATGTCCATTGTTTTGATGTGTACGTATCCAATGAAAGAGTCAAAGGGGTGATTAGGGCGATAATTGTAGTCATTTTGTCTTTAAAAATCCACATGTTCATAAATTTTTTTATATTAGCAAAATCATGATTTCGCCTCTCTTTTCCAAATTTTTCGAGTTTAAAGAGCGAGCAAAATCAAACACTAAGACTGGATGATCATCATTTTGAAGATAGAATGGACCGCTCGAGTCATCAGCAACAAGGATGAGTATTCAAGGATCGCACATTCGTGTTTTCAACACCTTTTGCCATGGAAGAGATTCAAAAGTGCGAGCAGATTCAGCTATCTGATACCATTTTAAATAATTAACAAATAAATTGAAACGAAGAAATTACATTGAAATCAACGCATCAAATGAACGTTGAGAAACTGAAAGTTGAGTTTAACAGTTAATCGTCCACCACTATTAATAGACAGCAAAATGAACTAAAAAAAAAAAGACTAATTGTCTGGCTCTGAAGGCTGGTCGATTATTATGAACGCAGACACACTTCCATATACTTATCTAAATTCTTCGATGATTTAATTTCAGTTCTCTCTCTTCTTGAGAGCTTTTCAAGTTTCCTTCGTGGGTACCCCTTTTCGCTCTTTAATCGTATCTAATTTTGGGTTTGTTCTTGTTTTTCTCTCCACTTCTTTGTTGTTAGATTTATCCGGTACTTGTTCTTCCTTGGGTCATGGTGGTGATCCTTTGTCCAAGGTCGGAGGCTGCGGTGGGTTTCATTCCCCTCCTTGATTTTGTTGGTAAGGGTCGTTTGGTCCGCAAGAGAAGCTGGGCTCTTGGTGGGGGTGGGAGTTTCGGCCGTGGGTTTGGCATAGGGGACGGGCTGGGTGATGGTCTCAGTTTTAGTGGTGTTTTCGTTGGTGTTGGTGCTCTCCGCTGCGGGGATGGACATTGCCTAGGCGGAGCAGACGGTTTCGATCTCCATGGTGGGGGTGTTTTTGGGGGTGGATTTGGAAGAGGCTTAGCTGGTTGTGGTGGTCTTGGTGGTCTTGGTGGTGGGTTTGTGCTTGGAGGTGGTGGTTGTGGTTGTGGCGGTTTCCGAGGTAATTTTGAAGGAGGTGGTGGCTTCTTGGGTGCATTATACTGGTTTCCGAGGTAGTTTTGAAGGAGGTGGTGGCTTCTTGGGTGCATTATGCTGTTTGGCGGTGGTTGTGCCACGACCCCACCGTATAGCATGAGGCTCCTTGGTTGGAATGTTAGGGAGTTGGAGGCGACCAAGCATTCTTTTGCGTGAGCATACTTAGTTGTGTGAGTTCCTGTATTTTACTGATGTTTTTTATTTATCTATCTTGTGTTTATTTAGTTTTTATGTTTTTTGGCAGTCCTAATTATCTGTGTAGTTGTCCTTTGGGGTCTTTCATTGGATAATGTGCTATATTTTTGTCTTTTTGGTGGTGGGTCTTCTTGTATGTTTCAATGTTGGAACGTCTGTTTTCAACTAAGGAGTCTGTTTGTTTCATGTGCCATCAAGTAGTATGACTTTGGGTAAGGGTAGTGGATGCGAAAGGTATGTGCGTTTGTCGTCTATTTATCAGTTTATGGTCTTCGTCTTTCCATCTTTGTACCTTCGTTTGTATTGTAAGACATTTACCTTACTTGTTCGTACTCTGAGCTTATTGATTTGAGTGGATCGAGTTTGGCTTCGGTGGTTAATGCTCCTTTCTGATCAAAGTCATGTGATCTCGCAGTGATTCACATTCTCTTTCCACGTGATGGTCCTGCTAGTGCTTGGAGCGGGCGATTTTTTTATTTGCTTCATTGATTCTATATTTTCGTTTTCTGTGTTTATTTAGGTTGTTGGTATCTTCGTCTTTGATTGTAATTGTCAAGTTGACTATCCTGTAGTTAATATATTATATTTTCTCTTTTAAAAAAATGAACTAGAAACGTAAGATAAAAAACACGATTTTAAGACAAAGCTAAAACATTATGTTTAACAAAGCCTAAATATTATAAATATTTTTTAAATTTTAAAATATGACATAAATTAAAAACTACACTAATATAGACACAAGATAGATGCATATACAAAATAACAGTTTTTTTGAAAACAGACCGGACCGGTCGGTTCAATAGGTTTAACTGGTAACCAGTGCTTAATCCGGCCTGATTGACCCTATAAAACCAATATGGTAAAAAATCGGTGGGAACCGGATTGAACCGGTCAAAAATCGATTTATCCTGTGAACCGGTCCACCGATTGAACCTGTTGTTTCTTCTTTTTTAAACATTTTATTTTTTTTAGTTTTGTTAAAATTATAATTCAAATTTTTAGAACAAAAATATATTCTATATAATTTATTGTTATTGAAATAATTACGAAATAATAATTTGTACGTGTCAAAAAATCCATATAATTTCATAAATGTGTCTTGTATATTATATATAAACATGTTTAGTTTCTCGTAAACTATAAAATATGTGAATCATTTCATAATTTTTTAATTTTTTTTCTTATAATTTTTGGAACATTGTTCTTTTTGGGTATTGCTTGTGATTTTTTAGATGTTTTATTGTTTTTCTTTTATGTTTGAGATTTGGTTTGATCTGATTTTTTAAGTTTAACATGTAATGTTGATGTAATGATATTTTTTATTGTGAACAATTTGAAACTATAGCAAATACATTATATATGTATTTTACAAAAATTACCATAGCTATTATATAATGTCAACGTCATCACCGGTTGAACCAGTAGTTCAACCGATCGAACCTGTAATCAGTAAAGATATCAATTTTATATCCGATCCGATTTTGAAAACACTACAAAATAAATGATGGGTTGGGGGCTCATTTTTAATTAGAGGACCCAGTCTTGTGATTTATGGTCAAGCCCTAGCTTGACGTATTTGGGTCACGTGCAGGACTTTTTTTGTTCACACGGAGAATATTGGTAAACGGGCTGAAATACGCTAAAGTAACGTCACCTTCCAATAAATCTATATCAATAATGATAACACAAAAAGAAGAAAAAAAGAAAGAAAGAAATAAACATAGAAAAATTGAAATTTCATCCCAAATATCATAAAACATAATACCACATAATCTATGGATGTGTTTATTTGTATGATTGATAGAATATTGAATAAGTGATAGATAAATAATATATATTAGCGTCGACACACACATGTTGCGTATGTAACCTTGTTCAGTTCATCATAGTCCAAAAAGAAATCTTGTTTTCATGTTTAAAATTTAAAATAATGGCGATGAAACAAACGTGAAAAATAGTGGATATGAAACAAAAGTGATGTTGTAGGGTATAAAACTTTCGTTGTCGGTTTTCAACAAAAGCTGGAGTAGTTAAGAAAGAAATGAAGTTGATGAGTTAAAAATACAAAATCAATATTCAGAAAAATTGGACGAGCAATAAATATATATAAATAAAAAAGTAAAAGTGTGGGAGGTGACATTTTTGGGTTTTCGAAAAAGGTTCACAAAAAATGATATCATGTCATATCTTCATGTCCTCTTACATTATTATGCGGAGCAGAAAAGTACAAAATCTTTATTAGTTGATAAGTAAATCTGGTATATAATTGAAACAACTATATACGTATGTATTTATATATATTGCATAAAGTGAAATAAGCTAAAGTCTAAACTTATTCACTCTAACATATGAGATAACTCGACAATATCAAACGACTCTACTAGACTTGGTATAATTTTTTGCTTCGTAATCTCACGTTTAGAACGTTTATGCTTGAATATTAATATTTAATATTAAAAACTTAGAAGTAGATCTAACTCAAGAAAATAATTATTCATGATATATATTTACATCCATACCCGAATAATATATTTATTGTTAAGTAAATTTCAAAATTGATCTCGTACAATATTGACATTTCCAATACTTTTTATTACTAATCAAATATAGTTTAACAAAAAATTATTTTAATTAATATTAGTCTACTAATCAAATGTAGTCTCATAGAAATTGTATTTTATCAAAAATAGCCACAAAGCCCCTCATTCAATTATGTGACAACTCTTAATAAAATGCAGTTTCTGTAAGATTATATTTGATTAGTCCTAAAGTTCACGAGAGAATTTTTATAATTCCTCTTTATATTACATAAAAATGTCAAAAAAATTTAAAATTACTATAAACATGACACTTGGTTGTACATCCCTTTTTCCAACATGTGCCCACTTCTCAAACCAAATAATATTTCATCTATATATGGACTTTATAATTATTCCTATTCTAATTCTAATAAAGTTTCCAAATCAAACATCATATCTCCATTCGAGCCTCCTTCATTTTCCTCATTGCATTCAAATAATAATTGGCTTGAGGTTTCACCTATGCTTCTCTTCTTCATTACATTTCCACAATTTTCATCCCTTGAAACATGAACTTCTGTGTCATTCTCTGATATCATGCTAATCTTCCTGCGAGTGGTTTCTCTTGGTGCAGTAGGGCGTCGATCAAATGCTCGAAAACCCCCCGATACAATGTAAACTCTGCATAAACACAGTTCGTCCCGCAACTGCAAAATTATCAATAGTCTTTAGTTATATATGGATTTACATGCACTGGTTCAGCGAATCGTTTGGCAAATTGAAAACGGTCTTTATACTCCAAAAAAAAAAAGTAATTTCTGACAAAAAAAATTCATTACTTTGGCTCGAGAGATATCGAATAAACTTTGTACCTTGGGAATAGAAGTTTGCGAATCTTGTACAATGGCTGTATACTCATTCATTTTCCATTTGGTTTTCCTCCCACTCCCAGCTTTCCCTTTGTAAAAAACCATGCTTTTCGTCAGTCCAATCACTTTACCATCCCCCGCATATACATGACTCGGAGTGCCGGTGGCTTTCCAGTATCCGGTGCCTGTGGTTCGGTTCGGCCTCCCTCTACGTACTTCATTCTCCGTTCTTGGTACAAAGAAAAACCACTGTTCTGTATCACCTTGACAAAGCTCCCCACAATGCTCTGCATTTACAAATAAAAACCGTAAGTATAATAATAAATCTTAAAGTTGGCAAATGAGTTTATTCTAGTATGTAATCTTGCTGGTGTAATTAAGTCGAATCGATCGAAAACATGGCGTTATACTTACTTGGAAGTTGCCATGGCTCGAACTGATAAATATGAACAAGAGGGATGACACGATTTATTTCGAGTTTTTGGAGTTGGAGCTGGTTAGGGAGATAAAAGGAAACTAGTTCTTCTTCAGTGGGATAAAAGCGAAAGCCAGGTGCAATTTCTTCCATGGATTGATTTGGGAAGATAACTAGAGTGCATTAATATATAGAGAAGTCTGAAAATGGGAGTTTCCGAGTTAAACGAGAAAAAAAAATATGAGTATTTTCTGGGAAATTTCCACGCTTTAATGCAAAGAAAATGGAGGAATGTATTGTTTCTCTTGCATTATTATATGATATGATGATAATACCTATCATAATCGGCATTATCTTGAATAGGTCAATATTTTTACCTTAGTTCATTTATTTAATTCTTTAGTGGAGTTGTGTGGATAATTCAGTGGCCAACTGGCCATATATTAATTTAAAACTGCTCAAAATCCTAATTATAAGACCATCTTTATCGCTGCAATTACAAACCAATTTCAAAAGTAAATCCAACTGTCATATTAATAACTTTTATAATTAATTCATTCAACAATTTCAAATCATCTTTATCCCAACAACTAACTTCAGTTTTAACTAATGGGATTCACTCGATATTTTATTATATTTTATTCGTATTTTAATATATTCTATTCTTATTTATAATAGTTACATAACAATAATTTATATTACTCATACTTTAATTATAAATATTATATATATATAATAGTATTTATATAATATGTATATATATAATATTTATAAGTTAATTTGAATTTTTTTAAAAAAATCTAAATAAAAAAAGAGGAAATTGCACTTATAATATCACAAGTGCAATTGCTAAATTTGTAAACTACCCTCTTAACTATGCAATTGTCACATTGGACTTGCAATCGTCCAATATGACAATTTGCAATCCCTTTGTGATGGTATAACCGAGAGAAAGGAAAAAAAGGTAATATGTATAAACAATATGCATCAGTTGATTACTCATCATGTGTGTAAACTTTGATCATATATATGAATTATATGTTGGAGAATACTTAACAATAAAGTATGAAAAATTTAGGTTTTTTTTTTCTTTTCAGTAAACATAATTTAAACAATAAAGATTTAATTTTTAATTAATACCATATACTAAAAAAATAAAAATAAAAAAGTTAAAACGTAATGTGTGTTTGGACTCAAAAACTTTATATCGACAAAGACATCTCTTTGGCCCAAAGACAATGTAATACACTAATTTAATAAATAAAAAAAAAATGCTTCCTCAACGCGGTTTAGAAAAGGTAAACCAAAAATAAATAAATTAATCCCCCCTTATACAGCTCGCATCCTTGTCCTATTTGTATTCTTCTTTCTTTTTTTTTTCTCATTCACACAAAAAAAAAATTATATTTTGCATCCCCTAAAATTAATTTTTAACATCCTTAAAAACAATTTTGTCCTCTACTTTTATATTATTATTTGTTGCAAACAGGGTCAGAGCCAACATTTGAAATTACATTGAGCTAATCAGAATATATGTCAAAATATAAGCTTGAAGTGGTAACATATGATTGAACTACATGATCAAATTTAAAAATGTTACACTACTAATTTTTTTTTTTTAAAAAAACAATAATATACGACTAGAGCCCACCTAACCTGGGTGTGGCTCCACCCCTGGTTGCAAACCCTAAATAAAAGTAAGTTTCAAATTCGCCCCTCTTTTTTCCTCATGTAAGTTAAATACAAATGCAAACTAATACGATTAATGGAGAAAGAACACAATAAAAGTTCAAACATGCATGCAAGAAAATAAACTCTTAGGTAGTTTGGTCCATTTTCTTTCTTTTTTCTGGGTTTTTTTGGATAACTTAGAATTGGTCCACTCTAAAGACAAACAACAAATCAACAGAGCCCACTTTTATCACAAAATTGCACACCCCATTTACCATTTCAAATCTTATCTATACAAAATATTTTGAATAAACGTGTTATATGTACGTACCTCATTTAAATTATATACAGAGTATAATATAATTAAAAAATAAATATTAAAATTTAACTCATATTACAATAATTAGAATATTATTTAATTTGTTTTTGCATTTTCGATCGTACGATTTGCTTCTCTACTTCTACTTGCATGCATGATTTTATTATTTTATTAGTGTTGAGGGATAATTACAATAGTACATCTGTACATGTTTATTTATTGTGGTATGTAAAATTATCTGTTTGAGTAATATTATTTTAAGGAAGATAGCCAAATTAGTCTTATATGTTAGTATATTTTAGGTTTTGGTTCTTTAAATAGTCAAAAATTGGTTTTCATCATGTAATTTGGTTATACTAGATATTGCTGATATGGCTCGGAAACTACTGACATGGTACGGAATATCGTTGATGTGCTCGACACAACGTCACCTGACTTACATGAGTAATACTTAATTTTGATTATTTAGAGGACCAAAATTAAAAATAATAATAATAATAATTTTGCCGTGAATTTGGATGTTTTGCCTATCGCAATCTATTAGGATACTTTGTCATTGGATGTTTTGCCTATCGCAATCTATTAGGATACTTTGTCAAACACGCATAATTCATTCGTTTACTCATGAGAAATAACAATAAATTAAAATCTATAATTTGAATAACTCCTTTAACTGACGATAAGCAATAATCAAGATTAATGCATCATTTATCAACAAAACATACATATCAATATGGGAACAACTGGAACATAATAGCTTGTTGGCAGTTGGCCCACGATCAATAATCTACACTACATGACCTCATAAATTTGAACCATTATTGCACAGATTGCACTATGTATGAAGATTAAAAGCGGGAAAAATTTGGGCCAGTACTCTCATAGGAGAACATTTTTTCATCACAGTCATGCAAAGATACTTAAGTTCGCATATGCCCATTTTGAGTTAATATTATAAAAATAGACACGGTACTTCACCTTCACCGCCTGAATTTCAACCATGCTTCTTCTCCATTATTTCATTCTCTCAACAAATTCTTTATGCAATGTAGGCTCGGATAGGTGTTGGGGACGCACGTCCGTCGTCCCCGTTGTGAAACAGAGGATAAAAAGTGGGAAACAATTACAAAGTTAGGACATCGGTTTTGTTCACCATTTCTGAATTTTTTTCGTTTTTGGTTTTCTCACGAGCGTTGTTATTCATGAGATTTTGGTGGCTTGGAAATGTTATGATTTGGTATCTTAACATCTAGGTTTTCTGGAAATCTGTGAATTACTGAGTTTTCTGAATTGTGAATTTGATTTGTTTGCAAAATATTGAATTTCTGGAAGTAATTGTTGATATTGCTGCAAACAAATGATTTTGGCCACTGATGAAGAAGAAAACAATGAATTTTGGCACCATTCTTGACCTGCACCATTCTGCACAACTTGTGTCTACCGTTGCATGTGGGAAAAATGTGCATTGATAGGCAAAATTTGTTAAAATTAAGCGCACCAGCATGTTACAATCATCATTTTGTATAACATTACATCCACCAACTTAACAAATTCAGGCCCACCACCTTAATATAAGCAAGTGCACAATCACCTTAATATAAAAAAGTGTGTTTTGATAAGTTTTACACAATTTGTGTCTACCGGAGCATTTGGAAAAATGTGCACCGGTAGACAAAATCCGTGAATTTGTTAAACTTAAGTGCACCAACATGTTAAAATCATCATTTTATTTAAAATTACGTGCTCCAATTTGTCAAATTTAGAGGCACGACCTTAATATAAGCAAGTGCACAACCACCATAATGTACAAAGTGTGTTTTGATAAGTTTTGCACAGCTTATGTCTACCGGTGCACGTGGAAAAAATGTGCACCTGTAGACAAAATTCATGGATTTGTTAAAAATTAAGTGCACCAACATGTTAAAATCATCATTTTATTTAAAATTATGTGCACCAACTTGTCAAATTTAGATGCACAACCTTAATATAAACAAGTGCACCACCACCATAATATAAAAAATGTGTTTTGATAAGTTTTGCACAACTTGTATCTAACGGTGCACGTGGAAAAACGTGCATCGGTAAAAAAATTACTGAATTTGTTCAAAGTAAGTGTACCAACATGTTAAAATCATCATTTTATTTAAAATTACGTGCACAAACTTGTCAAAGTTAGATGCACAACCTTAATATAAGCAAGTACATCATCACCTTAATATAAGAAGTGTATTTTGATAAGTTTTGCATAGCTGATGTCTACAGATGCACGAGGAAGAACGTGCACCGGTAGACAAAATCTATGAATTTTGTTAAAATTAAGTGCACCATCATGTTAAAATCATCATTTTGTTTAAAATTACGTGTAGCAACTTGACAAATTTAGGTGCACCACCTTAATATAAGCAAGTGCATCACATCCTTAATATAAAAAAATGTGTTTTGATAAGTTTTGCACAGCTTGTGTCTATCGATGCACATAGAAAAATCGTGAATCGGTAGACAAAATCTATGAATTTGTTAAAATTAAGTGCACCACGATGTTAAAATCGTCATTTTTAAATAAAAAAATTAGGTGCACCAACTTGACAAATTTTGGTGCACAACCTTAATATAAGCAAGTGCACCAACACCTTAATATAAAAAGTGTGGTGCACGTGGGAAAAACATGCATCGGTAGACAAAATCTGTGAATTTGTTAAAATTAAGTGTATCACAATGTTAAGATCATCATTTTGTTTGAATTACGTGCACCAACTAGATAAATTTAGGTGTACAACATTAATATAAGCAAGTACACCACTACCTTAATATAAAAAGTGTGGTGCATGTGGGAAAAATGTGCACCGGTAGACGAAATCTGTGATTTGTTAAAACTTAGTGCACCACAATGTTAAAATCATCATTTTGTTTGAAATTACGTGCGCCAACTTGTCAAATTTAGGTGCACCACCTTAATATAAGCAAGTGAGCCACCATCTTAATATAAAAAGTGTGGTATGGGAAAAACTTGCACCGCTAGACAATAAATATAATAAAAAGTCCAAAAAAACATTGAATGAAGAAGAAGAAAAACATGAAGTGTTAATAATTCAATGTTGGCCTTAGAATTCACTCAAAATTGAGGTGTCTCAGAATTGAGTGAAAAGTTTTCTAAAAATTCTCCAAAACTAGAATATGAAGCCCAAAAAATTTGAGTTTTATGCGTCAACTAGTTTGGAAACTAAATTCCTCAAATTTGGCTAAAAAATGGAAATTTTTTAAAATTGAGAGTAACCTATCTAAAACAAGGAA
Source organism: Haberlea rhodopensis (assembly GCA_907163345.1). NCBI lineage: Eukaryota > Viridiplantae > Streptophyta > Magnoliopsida > Lamiales > Gesneriaceae > Haberlea > Haberlea rhodopensis. The sequence goes on from CAJQUN010000979.1 coordinate 24,033, forward strand.
TTTCGGGTTCGTCGGTGGTGCCAATACAACGTTGTCTATTGATTTAAACCCGGCTCGAAAAGGCGTTTCCATGCATATGTCATAATAGCCAAAATTCTTCCTGGATAAAAAGTTATGGCCATTAGGAGTTTGGCCAAAAAACAACACAACTAAATTCTGAAAATAGAACTAAATCAGTTATGCACCTCATGTGCACCAGTGCACGTGCCATCTTCTTGCACCGGTGCACGTGAACTTATTGCACCGGTGCACTTGTCCCACGAGTTGCACCGATGCATGTAAACAATCGCCTATAAGCTGGTGGTGCACATTATAAGTTTAATATTAGTCCAGGTTTAAAAACTTTGACTTTGATCAGTGCACGTTTGTATACATTTTATGTGGTGCACTTTCTAAAAACTTCAACAACAATGGTGAGAGTTTATAAATTTAACATTGATGCATGTGTATTAATTTAACATCGGTGCACATTAGCATACATTTTGAGCGGTGCACTTGCACATTAAACTGGTGCACTTAATTTTTAACAAGGTGCACTTGAATGAAACAAATTGGTGATTTTTTCAAGTCGGTGCACGTAATTCCCGCATGCACCGAAGATTCAAGATGTTCATCATTACGTGCACAACTTCTTTCTAAAAATCCAAATTTTTATTAAAACAATTTATCGAACATCTCATTTTTCAACAACAAATAAAATAGAGCACAATTAACGATGTTTTTTTCGTAACTAGTTGAAAAAGAAACCTGTGAATGTACACAATTGTAATGCATAAAACTAATCCATGTATTTTCATTTAATTATTTTGGGTAATAATGTGTTTATTACAATATGATGTGGACTCGGGTTCAGATTGAACTGAGCTATACATGACAATGGAAGGATGTTCATTTTGGACATGGAAGATATACATGATCTAAATGTAATAAAATGTATAGTTGGAAATGACTATATGGAATTGTTTTGTTACATGATTTATTTTGAAATGATATGAACATGGTTTAGTAGTAACTTTACATGGAAGGCATGCCTTTGATGCATGATAGAAAACACATGGAGGAAACTTGACATGTCATGAATTCTTCCTAAATATATATTATAGATAGTGAGAAAATCAGATGTAAAAGCACGCTTCACCTAAACTCACCTACAAATCTCTACATATGTGCTCTTCAAGTCTTGCTTCTTCTTTTACACTTTTGCTTGGATTTTGGCTTGGAAAACAAGGAGAAAAGTGATTCTAGATTGAAGACAAAACTTGAATTCTTGAAGGATATACATATATGTGTATTGAAGCAAGTTTGCAATTGATTGAATTGATATGAGATTAATTCAATGAAATAAGCAGTGTTATGAAAATATGTTCATTTGATGATGTGGTACTGTTTTATGAAGCTTTGGTGTTAAGATTAGAGATGTAGAGATTAAACCATGAAGATATGCTTGAAAATCACCATGTTTTAAAATTTTAAGAGCATTACGATCGAACGTGAATCATGTGGCGTTCGATCGCATGAAGCTAAGAACAAGTGAGGTCGTGCATTTAGCGATCGATCGCTTGCTTGTGGCAAATCGATCGTAAGGTGGCAATCGATCGCATAAGGGAAGATATCGATCACATGGAGGGAGAAAGTTTGGCAAATATTTTATGATATAGAGTCGATCGCTTGATCGACCGATCGATCGTGGGTGAGGCGATCGATCGAGTAAAGATAAGACATCGATCGCTAATGGAAAATTTGCTTATATTTTATGGTGTCCGGCGATCGATCGTGTGTGGCGACCGATCGATCGCGAGATATATTATTTTGAACAATGTTATAATTTCTTGGAATTTTATGATGAGGCTTATGATAATATTGAATTGTTGATATTCATGTAGCACTATCTCATGGGACAAGTCAAAAGTGGAGGTTAAGCAATAACTCGTGATTTTCTATATTTTGAGACGAATACCAGGTACTTATTGACGTACGAGTATTGATGATATATTTATGATGTATATATCTGGTGATGGATATATATTGTTGAGACATGATATTGTTGTTGACATTATATTGCTGCGGCATGTGATTGATGATGTGAGACATGATGTTGTTGAGGCATGAGATTATGCTGTTGAGACATGTGATTGATGCTGTGAGGCATGATGTTGTTGAGGCATGAGATAAGGTTGTTATAACGCGTGAGCTGAAAATATGATATATGCTGCTAATATGAAGATATGAGGAGGTTCCACTGACATGTTGAGCGAAAATGCAATATCTTATGTGCTCTGTTATAACTGGGTGATGAATGTGGTTCATCGGACGTGTCATGACATATTGGTTTATATTGTGATTTGATGTATGTAGGAACAACCAAGGAGGATTCAATGCATGAAATATATGAAGTTGTTTATATAGTATTTATGCATTTTATTGATGTTGAATTGTGGATATCATATATATACTCGTGTTGTGTGGTTGTTCTGTAGAGACTCATAGACGGGGGAGGCCGGGATTGTGAGTCTACTGTCCGCTGCTAGGAAATAAACTGATCGAGATTCAACCATACTAGACTATTTTGACATGTAAATGATGTAACATATGTTATGTATGAGAATAATGTAATGGATAGACATTGTAAAAAATCTTGAAAAGTAGTAGTATTATCTTAATCCTATTAAGTAAAGAATGACATTTACTTAATTGTATGCTTAATTGAGGATTAAGGTAATGAGGCCCTACATTTAATGGTATCAGAGCGGTTTTTAGATGACTGGATGAACAACGGGTAGAGAAAGTGAACTAGGGAGATGAGTGTTCACTTATAAGCATGTTTATGCATTTTATGCAGTATAAGATGTTATACTAACATGCTTTGTTGTTTGAGTATTGTTGTTAACCCTTGATTTGCAGCATGACAACTAAAATACTTATGAATCCCCAAGAAGAAGTAGGGGATACTATGAGTGTAAATGCGAGTATTGGTCAGGTTCCTTTGCCACCATCACCAGTAGGCCAATGGCCTGTGGAACAGGCTGAGGAATGGGTGGAGCACATTGACAGATATTTGTATCAGCTCCATGTGCAAAGTCAGCTTGGTTGAGATTAACTGAATTTTTGTTGGCTAAGAAAACGATGATGTGGTGGAAGGCAACATTTATGGAATTGAGAGCTCAAGGGCATACTATAGATTGAGATGTATTCAGAAGCTGATTTCCGGGCCATTATTTCTCTGTTATAGCAAGAAGTTAAATGAGGATGAGTTTACAAATTTGAAATATGGTACGATGAGAGTATCTGATTATGGTTTACAGTACTCATCACTGCTGAGGCATGTGCCACACATTGCTGCAAATACAACTGCCAAAATCCGATAATCTTGGGGGGATTGAGGCCTGAGTTGTTTGATAGGGTTATTTCTAATAACCCTGTGTCATTTGAAGATGTTTTGACAAGAGCAGAGCTGACGAAGATTGGAGTTGGTGCTTACAGAGATGAACCAATCTCAGAAACCTACCCCAAATAGCATGAGAACTAGAGGGGAACAGTTTAAACCACAAGAAGATACATCATCCTCGAGGTTTAGTGGTAAGAGGTTTGATAACCATAAGAGTAGTGATAGATTTGATATGGGACAGTCGCAAGTGGGCAACACTGGGAAGGTAAAATGTTTTAATTGCGAAGGGCCACATTTTCGACGCGATTTTCCGAACAGAGATGGTCTGGTGTCATCTTATGAGGATTTTTCCTCGGATTTGAGGGCAGCAGAACTGAGGCAATGTATCTAAAGGTACAATACAACAGAGGCCATAGTGTATGCCTCGTGCAGTTGGGGGACAAGCGACAAGGCCGCCCCAAGTTCAAGTATATGCGTTGAATAAGGAGCAAGCAGAGGCAACTCCTGATAATGTGATAACATGTTTGTTGAGAAGTATCATATGCGCTCGTCCCCACTGTTAATGCCTCTTTCTGTCTCGACTCCCCCGAGGAAGAATGTTATGGTTGATCGAGAGGTATATGGTTGTTCTATTTATGTTGAGGAGAATGTGTTACGAACAAATTTGCATGTACTGGATATAAATGATCTCGAGTGTATTGCTGGTAAGGATGTGTTGAACAGATATAGGATTATTGTTTATTGTTGTTAGAAAGCGGTTCGTCTTCAATCTGAACAGGGTAGTCAGTGAATCTTTTATGGGCAAGGATCTCGTTCAAAGTTTTCCTTGATATCTGTTGTTAAGATGCCACGTTTGTTGGAACGTGGACATGCGGATATTATATATGCTATTGATGTGGAAGGAAAGTAGAGGTGAGAATAGCAGATATACCAATATTTGTGGAATTTGTGGATGTATTTCCAGATGAAATTCCAGGTTTTCCTCTAAGTCGTGAAGTTGGGTTTGAGATTGAGTTAGTACCAAGGATTCTCCTATATCCCGAACACCATCTAGAATGGTACTCACAGAACTGAAGGAGTTAAAGATTCAATTACATGATTTACTTGGCAAGTGATACATATGTCCTAGTGTATCGCCTTGGGGTGTTTCAGTTCTGTCTGTGAAGAAAAAGGATAAATCAATGCGATTATGCATTGATTATCGACAATTGAACAAGGTAACGATTAACTATAAGTATTCCCTCCCACATATTGATGATTTGTTTGATCAATTACAGGGATCCATGATCTATTAAAAAAAAAAGATCTGAGGTCAGGATATCATGAGATACGAGTTAGGGAGGAGGATGTACAAAAGACAGTATTTAGAACTTGATATGGACATTATGAGTCCTTAGTGATGCCATTTGAAGTGACTAATGCTCCAGTTGTCTTCACGAGCTTAATGAATTGGAATGAGAAGTGAACATGAGACAAATGAGATGAATACTGTTCCTGAAAGATTATGATTATGATATCGAATACCATACAGGTAGAGCAAATTTGACAGCTTATGCTTTGAGCCGAAAGGTTAGATGCACTGCAGATGATGTGATTAGATTATCAGTCTAGATGACTTCTTGTTGCACGATGGGATATGAGTTTGACACTTTTACATCGTCAATAAGGGTGTCATCATTGTTGGTTGACCTGATATTTTTAGAAATATCAGAACATCACAAAATAATGACGATGACGTGCAAAGGTGGAAAGAGATAATATACCAAGGAAAGTTGTCTAACTTTGTAGTGGCCAATGATTGTAGCTGGGGGTATGGAAGGTTTTGGGTAGTCCTGATACATCTGGACTACACCAAGAACTACTACAACATGCTCATTCTAGTAAGTACAATATATATATCCTGGAGGAAAGAAGATATATAAAGATTTGTGTATACAATTCTGGTGGAAACGAATGAAACGAGATGTGATTGACTTTGTCAAGACATGCTTGATTTGTCAATAAGTATAGGCATAAATGCAAATGCCAGGGGGCGAGTAACAAGTTTGGAAGTTCTAATATGGAAATGAGAACATATTACTATGGATTTTGTTACCCATTTGCCAAGGTTTGCCAAGGACATCTTCTGGATTCTCTCCCATTTGGATAGTGAATGTAGACTAACCAAAATGGCTCATTTCATACCTTACAATATGGCATTTATACATCTGAAGATGGCTCAACTGAAGATGGCTCAATTATATCTTCGAGATGTTGTTCGCTTGCATGACTTTTCAGTTTCCATTATTTCTAATCGAGACCCGAGGTTACTTATCATTTTTGGGAAGGATTACAATCAACTATGTGAACTGAAGTGAGATTGAGTACAACATATCATCCTCAGATGAATGGCCAGACAAAGCGTGCAATACAGACGTTTGAGGATATGCTACGGGCTTGCATTTTAGAGTTTGATCGATCTTGGCAAGACTCATTGTCGGTAGTGGAATTCTCATGTAACAATAGCTATCAGACGAGCATACATATGTCACAATTTCCTCTAAATAATTGCAATCTTTGTAATTAATGATAATGGAACTAGTGACCGTGAATCCGATACCAATTATAGGATCGAACTTGCTACTTTATGAAAAAGTATTGTCTGTGGCAATGGTACAACTATAAACTATTAAACCGTGCAACAACCCAAGTACCATATTTCGATTGCTCTCATAGCAGAGGCAATTATTGCTTCCTAACAGTTTATTTAATATATAAATAATATACTAGTCTAGTATAATTTACAAAGATGTGCTTTATACTGATTTTATACTTTTATAGTAATTTTTTTTAAAAATTATTTAATAAAATAATTAATTTAACAACATATTTGTAATTAAACATTCAAACACGCAAATTAATTAAACAATAAACATTCAAAGACACAATTATATAAATATATAATAATTAAATTAATCATTAATAATTTTGTTATTATTACATTGATTAATATTATAAATAGGTCTTAAAGAAATCATAAGAACTAAAAGGTCTTAAAGAAACCATAAGAACTAATGTAAATACTCTTTCTAGGGTAAGATTTGAATACATGAGTTGAAGATAAATATTATATTTAATGCAAAATTTTCACTACTTTAATGCATAACTTATGATATAATAGAGTAATAGAGTTATGAGTTGAAGATGACCTAAACCAATAATAGCCCGACATTGTCTCAAATATTGTGATAGCCATTCTCTAAGGATTTTGGTCCTATTGGCCAAAACATTAGAATAATGAGTAAAAGTGAAGTAATGTAGGTGATTTTTCCAAGAAAAATTACAAATAATTGTAAGTTGACGTATTTTGAATTTTAATATTTTTCAATATTCAAAATTTTGTTTTGTTGCAATCACTTTGATTTTTTTTTTTTTTGCTGTTTTGATTCTTTTTCGCTTGAAAGACCACATGCATGGTATTAGACATTCAACAATATCCGATGTAATATTCGCAATATCTTATATCATGCTATTACTCCGACAAAAAAGGACTAAAAAGTGTAAAAATAAAAATAAAAAGTATTGCTCCAAATCAAATTTTGACTTATTAAATGACAAAAACTTTTAAATGTGTCTATACACACATATACACACACCCCAACGTAGCCATTTGAAGCTTACGAAAGTCTTTGCAAAATTAGTTCAAAACTAGTGGTGCTTTAACGGATCGGACTGGTCCGGTTAGGTTCGGAATCAGCTGATTCCGGATCCGTTAAGCACGGAACCGGTTCGGTCGGTTAAGGAACTGGATCGGATCCGGTTCCGGTTCAAACCGGTTCCAGTTCCAACCGGTTTTTTTGGGTTTTTTTTGATTTTTTTTAAAAAAATTATTTTTTTGATGTTGTAAATGTTTTCCCAATATTCATCACATATTCAATATATTTCTTCTTCATTTCATAATATAAATGCATACAAATAATTGTAAAGAGACGGCAATTGAAAATCTAAATAAAAAAATATTACTATTTAGCACTCTTCATAATTGATAAGTATTGTTTTGGCGTTCTCTTCTTCTTGCTCGTCATAATGATTTACGAATTCATCAACCACCCCATCTTTTCTATTCTTACATTCTGCTTCAAACCAATCTTTAAGTAATGTGAGCATGCATAACGAATCAGCAGATATACTAGTTCTGTATTCTCCAATAATTCGGCCAAATGTTGATAATGCCGATTCAGAAGCGACGCTTGAAGCTTGTACCGCATACACGTCTCTAGCCATTTTGGCTAAGATAGGAAATTGTGCTACATTTTTCTTCAACCATTGTAAGACGTCAAAGTTGTCTTCCGCTAGAAATTGATAATTCAGATAAATTTGCAACTCAGTCGACGTGCTAGTAGAATGTCCTTTTCCCTTAAATTTTTTCCTGCCTAGCATCCTAAGCAAATTGATGCCCCCACCTTTAGATTGAGCTTGCGGTTGTTCTTCAACAGCCCTTTGTTGCGATGATTCACTTGCCTGTTGATTATAATACAACTGAAACATATCTTGGAGAGATTGCATTGTAGACGTCTTTTGATCGTCAACAATCTTCCCCAAAAAATTAGCATAATATTCAAAAAATATCTCAAATGAAGATACACATTGACTAGGATCTAGCAATGTTGCGATGCAGTGCACGTGTGAGATTTATTCCCAATACTTTATAAATTTAGTTTTGCAATAACAAAAGCATGCAAGTTATAATCATCTCTAAATTCTATAAACTTATCAAACATGTTCAATACTAAAGGAAGAAAATAAACGAAAGTTGGATAAGTAACACCGGAGAAGCGTTTCGTCACTTCGTTGAAAGTACCTAACAATGATACACAATTTTCAACAAATTTCCAATCCTCATTAGTCAAATAATTACTTGCATCTGTCAGGCATTTGATATGAATTATAAAATGGAGTTAAAATATCTTTGTAAGGTAACATAACATTCAACATATTGTACAACGAATTCCACCTAGTTTCTATTGGTGATGGAAACAGAAGATGCTTTAAACCATTAGACAAACATAATTGTTTCCAGTCACGCTTAACACGGCTCGTGCTTAACCATTTAGCGTAGTATTTCATTTTCTCAATACATGCTGAGTGATTGTCCTCATAACCAACTTTAACAGCCAAATTAATCACATGACATGCACATCTAACATGAAAAAAAACACCATCAAGCATTGGTTTCAGATAGGTCTTTAAATCACGCATCGTAGCATTGTTATTCGCAGCGTTGTCTAATGTGATTGAAAATACCTTACCCTGAATTCCATAATGTCTACAAGTATTGAATACATATTTAGCAATTACATAACCAGTATGTGCACAATCTAACTCATCTAAAGACAAAATCCGTTTTTGCATACACTAATTATCATCAATCCAATGACAAGTGACAACAAGATATGAATCTGAATTTACATTTGTCCAAATATCGGTTGTTAAGCTAACCCTACAAGGCAAACTAGAAAGATGCTGAATAATGTATTTCTATATTCAACAATACAATTTATTTTTAGTGTGTGCCTAGAAATATGTTTAAACATGGGTTGTATAGCCGAATCAAATTCAATAAAACCAGCATGTTGAGCTTGTATAAAAGGTAGTTCACATCTAATCACATGTCTAACAAGTGACCTACGGTTAATTTCAGCAGTTAAAATAAAATTCGTGCCCAGTGAGAACATTAATTTGTGTTTGTGTTGCTTCTCGACCTAATGGTTGTAATATTGTCTCATCAAAATTATGTTTTTTGCCTAAGTGTTTTTTAAATGTTCCGGTGCTTCAACTGGAACCACCAGCTTTATATGAATATTGTATCTTACATAATTTACATATTGCAACAGATTCATTAGTACCTTCTTTTTGAGCGAGTTCAAAGTGATCTCATATCTTACTTCTTTTGGCACGAGTCGGTGTCTACTCGCTGCTGTAGTGGATCCGGATGACTCCGGTTGTTGTCTCTCTTGGGCTTGGGCAGCAGGAAGTTCGGCAGGTTGTTCGGGTTGTTGCGGTTTGACGTTCATAGAGGAACTGTAAGGCCTTGATATGACGCATATATGTTTTATCTGGTTATTGTATAATTATGAAATAATTATCATATGAAGTGGACTCGGGTTCGGGTTGAATCGAGTATGAATGATAAATTGAATGAAACATAATTGTGAACAATGAAATGATGTTCATGTGTGATAAAGCAAGTATGGTAGAGAACCAATTATATGGCATTGCTAGACTTGTTCTCATACATGGTGGATATATGAGAAACATGGTAGAGATGTGAACTGAGAACATAGATATATATGTATCTATTGACTTGAAATGTTGGTGCATGTCTTGTTGTATAGACAAGAGAACTAAGATGCATGAGGTATGTAGTGGGATATGACTTTGCTATGCATTTGAAAGGAAGTTATGTGAATTTGCATTTGAGTTTAGTTTGAATTTAGAAGGACTATATCTCTCCAAAATCAGATTTGAAACAGATACAACACCACAACTCACCTACCAAATCTCTACACACGCTCTCTTGCACCTTTCTCTTCTTTGCTTGGTTCTAGCTTGGAATCATGTTCAAAATGAAGTATGTGGTAAGGAGAAGTTGCATGATCTATTTCATGTAGTTGGTTGGTGTAATAACTTAGTTATGATGTTTTTTATGCAATTCAAGAAGAATGTGATTTGTTTGAAGGAAGATTGAATTCATATGTTGTTGAATTCAATGAACTAAGTTGTAATCTTCTGAAAACATATTTAGATCATGATTGTTGTTTTATAAAGTTTTGAGAGTATGATTTGATGTGGAAGAAGTAAATTATAAAGATAGACATGAAAAACGCCATGTTCTGAAAATGTTGCTGTCAACCGATCGATCGCTAGGATCGTACCGATCGATCAGTGAGACAGGGGAATGTTTAAGGCGGTGTAGGTATCGATCGATCGCTGAATGCGACCGATCGATCGCTAGAATGCCGTAGCTTTTGTATGAAATTTAGATTTAATACCGATCGATTGCTAGCTTTTTACCGATCGATCGCTAGGGTGAATTTGTTGGAGCGATCGATTGCTGGGATTGGCCGATCGATCGCAAGACCAAGATTATGAAAACGTAGTATTTTCTTGGTAGTTGTCTAATGACATGGTTTATGACATTATACATTGTTGGTATTTATGTAGCATCATCACAGGGGACGGGACAACGAGGCGGTTAAATATTGACGTTTGACTTATATATTTTGTGTCGCACAACAGGTACGTGTTGACGTACGAGTAATGATATTCCATTTATGATCATTATATCATGATATATGATGATGATGTATTGTTGATTAGATATGCGATGGATATCTTGTTTATTGAGATATGCGATTATTTGAATATCAGATGTGATTGGTGCTATGAGGCACGATGCTGTTGAGGCATGTTGTGATATCCCCGAAATGATTATGTGCATTTAAACATTTATTATGTTATATGAGGATTATGGTGTTAAATTGTGGAGTTGATTTATTTATATTGGGAAATGCTTAGTCATGTGGTGGTCATGATCTATTAAAGCATTTCAGGGTGCATGTGATATATATTGGGAATTTGGGTTATGGCATGATTATTTGGGGTGAGTGTTTTGAGGAATGTATTAATTAAGTAAAGATATAAAATATCGAGTGAGGATATTTTAATACATCGTGCTAAATATCGGAGCACAATTAAACACCACATGGCACCCCAACCTCACCACCCCACCCCCATCACTCGGTCACCAACCCATCCCCCTCAACCCATACCTCCTTCTCTTCCCCACTACTCCACCTCCAATCATTTTCCTCCTCTCATTTTTCCTCTCAAAAAACGTCCAGAAGAACTGCATTAAGGGAGGGAAAAATGCTGGTAAAGGTGTCCAAAATTCATACCAAAAGAGGTGCAAAAAGGGGGTAAGAATTGGTGACTCTGTTTTTCTGGAAGTTTGGTTAAGTTTGGGTTTGGTTGGGTGGTTTTCATGCATGTTAGGGTAGCTTCGGGTGGAACCTTAACTTAGGTGCTTGCATGGTGTTTTTATGAAGTTCTTAGCATATTTGTTCAAGCAAGTTTTATGTGTTATGAAGTAGGTTGCTTGCTATGAAAATGAGTGCTCGAAAAAGGGGAAGATTATAATTGCCCTGTTTTCTAGAAATTTGGATGAACATTAAACTTTGTGGGGATATTATGATGCATGCTAGCTTAGGTTTTGTTAAACCTTCGATTTAAGTACTTGCATGGAAGTTTTGTGAAGTTCCTAGCATGATCCTTCGAGCATGTTATATGTGTTATGAAGTAGTTTTGATGGTATGAAATAAGATGCTCGAGAATTCTGGAAAAATCGCGCACACAGCAAGTGGCGATCGATCGCTACGAATGCAGCGATCGATCGCCAAAGGGCAGTGGCGAAATATGATGATTGGCGATCGATTGCCATTTATGGCGCGATCGATCACCGCGAGCCAGTGAGGTCTGGCGATCGATCGCTACAACGAAGCGATCGATCGGTAAAGCTCACGATCGATCGCCTCGATGTAGCGATCGGTTGCCAGCAGCTGAATAATGGGAAATGTATTTTTTGACGGATTTTTGGTTTGACTATTATTTGGCTTCTAATATTGTGTTGTACACTTGTGTAGAGCCTTCACAGATAGCCACACAACGCAGGGGATAGAGTCCTGCCACATACCATATTTTGGAAAGGTACGTAAGCGACGTACGGGCACCCAACGGTAACATGTATTATATGTTTGTCGATTTGACATACGATAAATGCAAGTTTGTGCATTATGAGTACGATACATGTTATGCATTGTTGTTGCATATGTATGTTGTGGAACATTTGGTGTGTATTCCACGAGTCACGGTTATCACAGTGATGATTTTAATGCTTACCGCTATTATACCGCTAAAAATGTGGAGCGAGGGGTGTAGGTCCGCTTGCACATGGAGGCGAGGTTTACCATACGAAGCGAGGATAGAAATACTGCTTGTATGAAGAAGCGAGGGGGGGGGGGGGGGGGGGGGGAGGTCCGGTTGTTCTAAAGTTATGAAGCGAGGGGCATTAAAATACAATGATGATAAACTGACTAAGGATTGAAGTAAAGATTTAAGAAGTGAAGTTATGTCATGACATTTATTTAAAGAAACCCTAATATCATATATTGATTTGATTATGAGTTATGGTACAGGGACAACCAAAATGGGCATTCTAAATGCACTGGAATTCAGGAAGTATCATATGCCTATGATTTATGCATTTATGCTTTACATTCATATTATGTTGAATATGAACTATGATGTGCTCATGTGTTGGGGGTTGTCTTTGTAGGTGCTTTTACTATTGAGAACCAGGGTCGGGGTTAATACTTTGAGCTGTAGAGAGTGCTACAAGGATAGCGGAATAGAGAAATTCCTTTTGTATAGCTTCTACAAAGTGTAGAGAAAGCTATAGTTTAGTAACCTTCGTTAGGAATATGTATAATTCCTTTTTGAACTTTTGGTACTGTAATCTCTTAAGCTCAGGATTATCAACACGGCCTAATACTCTGATTTATGAATGATTAGTTCTCTTAATTGCACCTTAGAATCTTGTATAGATAACGGGGTCTTACACATGTGATTGGTGCTGTGAGGCACGATGTGATTGAGACATACAGTTGATGCCACGATATGTATGCCATTGTTGGGCATATGCTTTGGCTGTTATACGTGTGAGGACGGTTATATGATATGTGCTGCCAATATGGGACGTGAAGGCTGAGCCACTGACATATTGAGCTGATAGACATATCATATTGGTCCCGTTGCCATTGTTGGGCATGTTGTACATCTATGTTGTTGATGATGATAGATTGATGCCACGATAGGTGTGCTAGTGTTGAGCATATGCTTTGGCATGAGAGGTATACCTCGGTTGAGTATATGCTTGGACTGTTATAATGTGTGAGGACGAAAATATGATTTGTGCTGCTAATATGAAGATATGAGGAGGTTCCACTGACATATTGAGCTGAGATAGACAAATCATATTTGTCCCGTTATAACATGATGATAGATGAGACATGTCATGACATATTTGCATATTGTGTTATGAGGTATGTACAAGGATATCTACATGAACAACCAAAGAGAAGTATTGCAAATGCATGATTTACAGGAAGTTGTTATATTATATTGATGCGCATTATAATGATGTTATTTACAACATCATTTCAATACTCATGTTTTGTATGGTTGTTCTGTAGGGACTCATAGCGAGGGAGAGCCGGGATTGTGAGTCTACCTTCTGCTGCTAGACGTGAAACTGCGAGATTTGTTGATTTGTACTATGTAAAGGATATACAAGATGTAATGCATATGAATAATGTAAGTGAAAGACATAGTGAAAAAATCTCAATCAGTATTGATAGTATCTTAATCATGTTTACGTAGAATGTGTTTTACATAATTGACCATTTAATTAAGGATTAAGATGACGATGCCCCACAGGAACCACCAACATTGAGGTCAGCAAAAAAATCACAACTTTCCTTTAATTCAGGAATTGGCATAGGCAAATTCATTGCCAAAAATGAACTCAGTTTCAGGCCGGATTCGATTTGACTCGGCCCAATAAACACCCATAGTTCAAAACCATCCCGGGTTGAGACAAAGGTTCGCATAAATTTTCTTGTATTATCACACCTCAACAACTTTCGATCACTTCCAAAAGACTTTCAATATACTGATAAATCGTTTATACTTTAAAATTATGCATTTTATAATTTTTTTACACAATTATATTTTGGCTCCTAAAAAGTTCAAGTATGCCCTATAAAAAATTACATTTTGTCTCTCTTAAAATTATTTCACTATTAATTTTTTTTACCATATAATTTTTTATGTTATATTTTTTATCCAATAATTAATAATGCTGTATTCACCGCTGCCTAAACCGATCTATACAAATAATTTCCCATACACATGAGATTGTGATGTGTGCTGTCATATTATTATTAATTAAAATTGAATTTTTGTGGATTCAAATTCAATTACCACCACAAGCTGTTAGTGGGCACTGAAAAACTAATAGCACATGAAAATGACCTCACTAAATTAATACCGCACTATATATTTTTTTTTGAAAGGGGATGTGCTAAATATTTTTCTTCACACTACGAAATTCGAGCTCGAGTCTCTCCAAAATGAAGGGCAGCTCTTACCAGCTCGTACGTAGTATGTTTTACTATATATATCTTGTTAATTATCTAGATTATGTTTAAGCAAGAATATGTAAATGATGTGTATCACTATGCTTAGGTACTCAGCTCTTGATTAATATGTATATGTACATACTGCCATTAATTTATTTATTTTATACATAAGGAAGTAAATTTATCAAAAAAATTATAATAAAATAATATTTGTTTACTGTATAAATAAATATTGAGCAAGGACACGATCTTTAAAACAATGACTTTTTATTGATCGGTTAATTCAATTTAATCAAAATTTTGCTCACCCCTAGATATTCATATAAAATAAATTGTATATTGATATCTCTCTTTACCCAATTTTCAGTATGTTTGTCGTTTTTTTATTTCCCACATATGACGCAATCTAATTGGTAATAATAATAATAATAATAATGCTCTCGATCTTTGATATTGAAAAATATCATAATTATACATATAATTAATTAATGGCACCCAATCCATATGCATTAGTATGCATTCGTCTTCATGTTAATTAAGCTTTTGAGGTACCAATAGTCTTATATATTTAACAAAATCTATTTATATAATCATATATATGTCAATTTTCCGTTGGACCTCTAAATAATGAGGTCTTAGTTATTGTTATCTTAAAAAAATACCGGGTAACATAAAATAAATAAGACACAAGATTTTTACGTGAAAATCCCTCAAATCGAAGGGAAAAAACCACGGGACCTAGTTCAGTATACATTTCACTATAATATCAAAGAGTTACAATATTTTTTGTACAATAAAATGATAATTAAAGTGAAGAGAAAATGGTGTAAAAATGGTGTTTTTTTGTAGTATTATTGATGAAGCCTCCCTCTTAAACCATCGGTGATTCCCTCTTTTATATATGAAAAGAAAGTCCAAGTAGTGATGATTTATCTGACATGCTTTTACCATGCTTTTGTCCATCATTACCCTTTATTGGAACTTGAAATGTGAGGTGTCATAATGCATGCGTGTACACGTGTCAATTCCATATCGAATTTCGTGCTCTGTCTCTTCCCTCCTCGGGTGGTGTCTCTTCTCTTCACGGGTGGTGCCCTACTCTTCCCGGGTGGGTCTCTTCTCTTCCCGGGTGGGGTCTCTTCTCTTCCGGGTGTGTCTTCTCTTCTCGGGTAGTGTCTCTTCTCTTCCCGGGTGGTTTATTTCTCTTCCCGAGTGGTGTCCCGGGTGGTGTCCCGGGTGGGTCTCTTCTCTTCCCGGATGGTGTCCCTTCTCTTCCCGAGTGATGTCTCTTCTCTTCCCGGAGGGGTCTTTTCTATTCCCGGGTGGTGTTTTATATTAGGTATTTTATTTATATATCCCGATGTCTTACAAGTACATTTCAGCCCAATTGTTATGCTTTAATTTATTCAAGGTATAACACTAGCATCTCCCCCTAGTCGAGCTAGAGTGTAACGCGCTGTCTCTACTCCAGTATTAGGCCAGAAATATCTGCGCATCCTACTTGGGATTTCTGAATTTCATACTTCGAATATGGCTAGTACAAAACCACAATGTAACATAGATTTATACTGAGATGAACTGAGCTTCAAGAACTGAACTGATCAGAGGTGTGGAACTCATTACTGTAATATAGTGTGTAGTCGCTGTAATCATAGAGATGGGAGCCTCTGGTAATTATAGCTCATAAAGTATTATGATCGGCCTTACAATAGTATGTTGACTAAATCTCTAAGAAGTCGGTGTTCGGCATAACCATATTGAGTCATGCTTAGCGTGAGGTGGACATGACTTCTGATTTAACTGAGGTGATCGATAATCTTGAACTGACCTGAACTGCTGACCGAGGAGACTGAGGCCGAGATAACCGAGTCTGAATTGATAACTAGGCTGACTTAGATAACCAAGCATCAGCGTAAAAACTAAAGTCATCCTGAGATTGTCTATACTGACAAAAAATGAATCAATAGAAATCCCAAGCTAATAATACCCTGAGCAAATAAAGCTCATTACATCAGAGTTAATTAAAGAAGGCGTATTTGAATTCCCGAATCAAGGAACATCTCGAGCTAATAAAATTTATTAGGACTCCATAATAAATGTTCCAAGCACATAAAGCTCGTCCAAATTCCAGTTATAAATATCGTAAGCTGATATAGCTCATCCGAATTCCAGAAATAAGAAATATCCCGGGCAAATATAAAGCTCGTACGAACTCCAATAACAGACATTTCAAGCTAACAAGATCTTGAGCACATAAAGCTCATTATATATGTTAAACCCTCCCGTCCTCATTCTGTATGTCTCATGCTCTCAGATTCATCATCTCATGTTCTCATTCTTTCATGCTCTCATATTCATCAACTCATGCTCTCAGATTCCTCCCATGCTCTCAGATTCATCATCTCATGCTCTCAGATTCCTCTCATGCTCTCAGATTCCTCTCATTCTCTCATGCTCTCAGATTCACCACCTCATGCTCTCATATTCATCATCTCATTCTCTCATGCTCTCAGATTCATCAACTGCTCTCATTCTCTCATGCTCTCAGATTCCTCTCATTCTCTCATGCTCTCAGATTCATCAACTCATGCTCTCAGATTCCTCCCATGCTCTCAGATTCCTCTCAGGCTCTACTATTTTTGGCTACATTTATCAGGAATATTTTTTTATATGTTTAATTAACAAATTTCACTAGCTACTTTAATTTCCTTCTTAACTTGTTACTAAGTGAATGCATTTTTAGCTTCTAACGTCTGATTTCTGTTTAATTCATTGATAATAAATTCTAATTTATGGGCAATTATATCAGTTATATATAAAAAAAATATTAGTACATTGGAATTATTTATCCAAGCAATTTAATTTATCACAAAAATTATTTAATTTATAAAAAAAATTATTTAATTTATCAAAAATTATTTAATTCTCAAAAATAAAATAATTGTTTTATAAATTGATGACACGTCTGACAGACATAATTTAATTAAATAAAAAATATACCTTGTTTAATAAGTAAACTAGTCATTGATATATTTTGTATATCAATATGCTATTGATTTTTCTTTTGTTTTTTTGAGTGAAAAATAGTTTTATATAGAATTTAATTATTATATTATTATTTAAATAAAATTTTTTACAAAAAATTACCAAAATTTTAAATAAAGTAACCATATTAATTAATATAATAATTAAAATTTAAATAATTAAGTCACCCAATCTTTTTAAATTGCCCGAATCAGTCCATAATGTTTGCGTCAATTTCCGATTCAGTCTCTGAAATTTTAAGTGATCCGATTCAGTCATTCTCCGTTAGTTAGTGCATCTAACATTTAGGACTGATTTGAGACAAATTAGAAAACTAAAGGGACTAAATCGGGTCAGTGCATATAATATTGACTAAATCGGGTCAGTGCATATAATATTGACTAAATCGGGAATTGACGCAAACAAGAGGGACCGTATCATGTATATCCCTAAAAAAATTTATATGTGGGAGGCACCAACCAACATAAAAAAAATCAAATATGTAGGAGACGCCAACTGAGTTGACGTTTTGGGTTACTTTGTTAAACATTTTTAAAATGGGTTTTGTTTAAAAAGAAAAATTTCAAGGTATTTTTATTAAAAAACCCTTCGACAAAAATAACTGTTAGAGATGGATACCACGTGAATTAAATAATAAAGTCGTCGAAAACATATAATTATTGTTGATTAATTAAATAAATTAAAAAACCCCTCATACTTTTTTATCATTTACCACCTATAAATCTCATACCTTATCTTACCAAATATTGCAGATTATTTACAAACCTCAAAACAATTTTGAATCAATTCTAGTACCAGTTAACAAACCCTCTAGTCCCATTAAATGCTTCTTGCAGAAATCAATGGCATCAAACTCCATCATCATGTTTGTGAGACAGCTGAAGTGGCCATGGAATCATCTTCTTCACCAATCCTTCGTCCCACAGAATGATCTTCTTGGCCAAACTTAGCATGGAAACACGGAAGATTCAGGTAACCATGTTGAATGTGTTGTATGTCTGTGCAAAATTGATGAAGACGATGAAGTTGCAGAGGTTGCACGTAACCATTTGGTTCACAGGGTTTGTTTGGATAGATGTGTCAGATCAGGGGCCAGAAAAAAGTTAGCACGCCACCGCTGGAGGCGGAGTTCTGCCAAGAAATTATACGAATCAGGCTTTCAGCCACCACATATGGAGATGTCGAGAGGTGGTGGCTGCGCTGAGTCATTGTTTAAAGCTTTTCGTTTCTCATATGTCTATTTTAATGTATTAAATAATTAAAAATATATGATATGTATGTTTCATATCATATATAAATGTGTGATGTTGCTTAACTCTCTCTTTTTTTATATATATATATATACTCTACTTCATTGAATAAATTTTATTCACAAGGTAAAGTGTATGTGACATGTTAACATATAACAATTCTCCACATTGGTTTGCATTTAAAATGCCTTTGTGATCATATCTGATATCTTCGTGTTCGGTTGATATCTTCGTGTTCGGTTGATATCTTCTCCAGAAGCACTCCTCCTTTTTGCAACAATATCCCTGCAAAAATAGTCTAATGTCAATGTGTTTTGTTCTTTCATGATAAACGTGATTCTTGGCCAAGTATATTCCTCTTTGAATATCTGGAAACACTTCGGCTTTTTTACTCATCTTCCTTCCAGAACTCCTGTTATTCCTTTTAACCACAAAGTGTGAGGGCTCGATCCTAATGTGATGTTTAATTAACATATAATGATTAATTTGCATAAACAGAGGAAAATTTATTGAAAATGTCTTATCAAACGGCCCTAAATTTTTTTTTGCTTTTAGGTGATACATATATACTGATACTTAAAATATGTAATTCCGATTTCCAATTCAACATGTTGATCATAACATAAATTATCAAGTATATCATCAACCAGTAGTAGAATAATTAAAATACAGATACTCGGGGCATACCCCGGTAATTTAAAACATAAGTAAAAATATTCTAACAACTACTCGGACTCAAAACATAAAACATAAACCTGAGCTCGCTCTCAAGGAGCTCCGGTATTCATCGATGCTTCACCTCGAGCATCCGCAGTACGTCTACATGTACCACCTGTCATGCCCATACAACAAAGACATGACAGCCCCCCGCGAAGGGGGTCAGAACCCAGTACGAGAAATAAATAGAATCACGTCAAGAATGACAAAGTATAATGCAATGCATACCATGTATGAATGCGATGTATGAATGGGTACAAAGAATAGAATCTCAAGATACCAAACATCGGAGTCCAAATGAAGATATTATCAAATAATAGCAGCTCGAGCATAGGGTGACAACACACGCACATTGCGCTAGGAGACTCATCCTATGTGCTGTGCTCGTCCATCCCTCGTGTCTAGGTCGGTGACACGCGCGTGACTACAGTTGCTACGCATATTGCCTGTCATCGCCATGCTCGTCATCCCCGACACTCAGAGTAAATCAACAAGGATATCAAAGGATTGAATAGATCAATATGATATGCCCATGTATTCATCTATGCATCATATGACATATGCAATTCAACATGTCATAAAATCTCATGTGAAAATGTATACATATCATGTAATTCACATATCATGAAATTATATGCATCTCCATTTATCATATAGTCACACAAGAATCATTTAGTGACAAATAAGTCATATAAATCAAATAATGACATATAAGGCCATACATTAGCATCATTACACGTCTTTGCCAGACGTCATGATAAAACTCATTTCAACGTACCTCGATACAAGCTAATCTACCGAGACTCCTCGAATCAACAACGAGATCTGTTAACCTGGTCATTTATACCTCAATTATATCATCAAAGTGTTCAATTATTTCCAATATCAAGTTTATAATCTAAACATTGACCCTTTGAGAATTTCTTAAAATTTCAGCTTACATGCCCATAGTAATTGGCTCATAAATTTTCCAATACTAAACCAAATTACATGGGTCTAATTTAGCTTGATAACTAACTCAAAATATGATAT
Organism: Haberlea rhodopensis; assembly: GCA_907163345.1. NCBI lineage: Eukaryota > Viridiplantae > Streptophyta > Magnoliopsida > Lamiales > Gesneriaceae > Haberlea > Haberlea rhodopensis. The sequence goes on from CAJQUN010000979.1 coordinate 44,699, forward strand.
TTCATACGTTTTACACTTTCCCAAGTTCGTTCATTTACCTAAGGCAAATTGGGTCTAAACATTATTTATGAAAAGTAGGGGAAATTCTAAATTCCAGATTGATCACTTTTTGTAAGAACTTCATAACTAATGCATACGACATCAAAACATGTGAGGCCAGTTTGTAATGAAATATGACCCAAAATTCTACAATACATATCTTATGAGATTTAAGCTAATTAGTTTATCTAGATGTACATTATTTGAAAAACGTACAAGCCTAAAAACTCGTATGAAATCCTTTTCCAGATTGAGCACTATGTGGTCAAATTAGCATAACTTCTGCATATGAACTCCAGATTGAGTGAGGTCAATTCAAAATGCAAGCTAACTTCGAATACTACAACTCTTATTAGAAGCTAAAACTTCAAATTCGTAGCCATTTATTCTCAGAAATTCGAAGAACACACTGCATGAAACTTGAATGCACTTAATTTCCAGATTTTACACATTTTGGTAAAAGGACCATAACATTTTCATCTTAACTCCAAATTAACTTATTTTGGTGGCAAATTAAATCTAAGAAAACATACTACAACTCATTATAAGAAGCGTTATCTTCAAATTCGATGTTTAACCATGCATAAAACTCGAAATACCAGACTATAAGTGCACTGCCTACTAGCTGAACCGTTTTGACAGCAACTTTTCATGAATAACCACCATGGTTCGACCCTCAATCCTACATGCAACTTGATAAAACTCAAGGATGATGATATACCTTTACTTATCTTCAAGATTTGAAGCTTGATCATCCACAAAACGAGCCATGATCGAAAATCCTACCCCAAATCTGCTGCCACTCGAAAATCTTGCATCTTCTTGCTCCAAACTTGAAAATTCTTGGTACATCTTGTTCCTCAAGATGAGTAGCATTCAAAACCATCTTTGCATGTGACATGCACTCACAATTTCAAGAGGATTTTGGTAGGAAAAGAGCGGCAATTTTCGAAATTGCTAGAGGAGAGAAGGAGGAGAATTTTATTTTAAAGATAGAGAAAATGCTAGTAAAAAAATAAGAATCCCAAATCTGAAATGCAAGGCATGGGTGTGGCTTCCTATGCCAATTTGTGTGTTTTTTAATTCATTTGATGTATTGTGGAATCAATGTGTCAATACATCATTATCTTGCAAGATTAATGGTCCAAAATCATGTATTAAACATGAGTTAAATTAATTAGTGGCATGTGTTCTCCAAGTGCCATGTGATCATACACATGCTCATACACTAAAAACATGTTCCACTAGTTGGTTGACTCATCGTGGTTCGGAACACCTTAATTCAAAATCTATACTTTTAATTATCCGGGTTTGCTTAATCATCGTTAATCCGGATTAATTAGCATCGGGGCCTTACACAAAGCTTCCTTGAACGCCTCTGTGACAATATACTCTGCTTCTATTGAGATAATGACACCACATGTTGCAAGTTACACTTCCACCACATGTTGCAAGTTACACTTCCGGCAAATCACGTTATCATTGTACTTTTTTTTGTGATACCATTGTACTTGAAAACATATACTGTTAAAGATATTCCTGAATCAAGACATCCCGCATAGTCTGCATCAATATCCCATCACAATATATGTTGTTCTTTGTCCCTTTTATACAACAATCCCACTTCCGAGGTCCCTTTTATGTACCTAAAGATACTTTTCACAGCTTCCCAATGCTACTTACCTAGCTTTCCGTTATACCTGCTTACCAAGCTAACTGCATATGCTAGGTCTGGCCGCGTGTATATCATTGCATACATAAAACTTCCCACAACATTAGAATATGTAACCTTATTCATGTACTTCATTTCTTCCTCAGTTTCCGGTGTATAACGAAAGTTTAAAATGTTGGCCTAATGGAGTTTGTACTGACTTCGACATATCCATATGAAACGTTTTCAGCACCTTTCGATGTAACCAATCTGTGACAAGAAGAGTGTTCCATGTTTTCTGTTCCGATTTATCTCCATTCCCAATATTTTGCATGCTGGACCTAAGTCCATCATCTCAAATTCACCAATGAGCATGCCCTTCACTTTCTTAACCTCGGTCTTGCTTTTAGAGGTGATTAACATATCGTCCACATAGAGTAATAAATAGATCATTGTGTTGTTATCAGTTTTTCTGAGATAAACACAAGTATCATACACCTTATAAAGTCATTTCTAAGCATGAAGGAATCAAATCTGACGTACCGTTGGCGTGGGGATTGCTTCAACCCGTACAAGGATAAAAAGTCATTGCCATGATATATATATACACTGACACACATGAGTATGTGTGTATTTTTTTTTATATAATGAAAGATTAGTAAACTGCATGAATCATTAAAATAGATAATTGTAATAATATTGAAACTTGATAACAGTAATAATCTTAATTATATAAAGGGCAACTATCCTCTATTACTCCATGCCATGCATGATAAAACTAAACTAAAATTAAACGAGCTGAACATGTTGATGCAAATTTTTTATGATCACTTAAACGATTCATTAAAAAAAATAAATGGTTATATTAGCTTCTGGTCATAAAATTTAATCAAATTAGATCCTTATCTAACAATTTGATATTTTTGTTTGGTCTGTTTTTCGCCGAAGTACCGACGTAGTTCGGGACATATCATTAATGATCGGAGCCATGCCAACAATATATTCGACACTATAACATAAATCTAGTGAAAGAATGACTACAGGAAGCCAAATTGTTGCACTAAGACATATTTTTTGACCAATTAGAAGCTAAAAACAAATCTAGGACGAAGTTTTGTCCTTTTTCTCCCATGTAAGTTTAATATATATATATATATATATATATAAATAAATATATATATATAAATAAATAAATAAATAAATAAATATATATTAATTAGAAAATAAATATTAAATTTAATTCATACTAACTGGAATAGTATTTAATTAGTTTTTGCATTTTCGATCGTTCGATTTGCTTCACTATTCTACTTGCACGCGTGATTTTATTATTTTATTCATGTCGAGGGATAATTACAATAGTACATGTTTATTTATTGTGAAGGGAAATAGCCTAATTAGCCATCCATCTTAGTCTATTTTGAGTTTTGGTCCTTTAAATAGTAAAAAATTGGTTTTCATCATATCATTGGGTTTTTGTAGGTTTGTATTGTTATTTTGTCGGAGTGCTAACTTGATACCACACATTACTGACGTGATACTAAATATTACTGAGGTGGCTCGTAAGCTATTGACATGTCACCAAATACTGCTGACATGCTTGACGTCACGTCAGCATTTTGATGAAATATGACTAAAAGCCAGAAGAAACTTGACTTACATGAGTAGTACTTAATTTGACTAATTAGATGATCAAAAAGAAAAATTGAACTCTGTTCATTCAAAAAAAAAAAAAGATATGAGTCTAAGTGATTCATTCCAAGTTGCCGCTATGATTGAGAAATTGCCTCCTATGTGGAAGGACTTCAAGAATTATCTAAAACACAAACGAAAGGATATAAGTCTTGAAGAACTTGTGGTTCGATTACGAATCGAGGAGGACAACAAAGTTTCCGAGAGGAAGGCGGGTAGGTTTCAAATGGAACCACGGGCTAACCTAGTTGAACAAAGAACCGGATCAAAGCGTAAGTTTGACGGTACAGCCTCCAACAGTGACAAGGTGAAAAAGTTCAAAGGAAAATGCTATAAGTGTGGAAAGACCAATCACATGGCAAATGATTGTCGTAACAAAGACACTCGTGGGAAAGCAAAAGATCAAGTCAATGTGACCGAAGAAGATCTTCTCTCAATTGATTTGGATGATCTAGCGCTTACCGCTTAAATTAGATTGTGTATCTTTGAAAGTTGTAAACTCCAAAAATGTAGTGATTCTAAATAAATGTAATGACGATATTTGTTGAAAGCAATAAAAATTTATGTATTACTTCTTGTAGTGAATCTTATGGTTTGTGGTATGATTGTTATGATCATTTAAACCATAGTTCGCAGCACAAATTGTAATGTTAAATTTATTGCTTATATGTGCACAAAGTTAACAAAATCGTCATTCTTTTGTTAGAAGAATCGTAACGTCTCTAGAGTTTACACACAATGATGTTTGTGATGGAAAGATTGTGCAAACTAGAGATGTGAGAAAAGTATATTGTTACTTTGTCAATATTTGCACGTGATATTGTTGTGACTTTTTTGCTATGAAGCAAAAACAAGGCCAGTGAGGTGTTTAAACACTTCAAGAATGAGATTGGAATAAAATTTAGCAAATGAGTTTTGCTATGGGAAATTGTGAGTATATTATACTTGTGTTGTTTAAGAATTTGACGCTTAAGTTTGAATCTGCAAGACTATAAAATCTTGAATTCGAGTTTCTAAGCTTTGTACGCTTAAAACACAAGTGATAAATCGAAGCCACAAATTTGATTAGGCATTGTAATATCTCAAATTGGTTCATTTTGAATTTCTAAGCTATTACGCTTATAACATGAATTTGCAAGATTTAAAATCTTGAATTCAAGTTTTCTAAGTTAGTGCGCTTTAATTGTAAATAGTGAACCGAGTTTGAGAATATTATCCAAGTTTCAACTTTTGTAAGCAAGTACGCTTAAATCCGAAATTTCAAGAAATAAAAACTTGAATTTGGATTTGTAAGTCTATAACGCTTAGCACTTGAAACACGAAAGTTTGAACGCCAGTGCACTTCGTTACTACCCGAAGTGGTGGGGGAAGCAATCCTGTCGGCCAACTACATTCTAAACTAAATACCACATAAAAGTAAGGATGAAACTTCTTATGAGTTATGGAAAGGTCACAAGCCTTCCTACAAATACTTGAAAGTGTGGGGGTGCTTGGCTAAGGTAGAAGTACCAAAACCAAAGCAAGTGAAAATTGGGCCTAAAACAATAGATTGTGTATTTATTGGTTATGCTAACAATAGTAGTGCATATCGATTTTTAGTAAGTGATGTGCATAAAGGTACAATCATGGAATCAAGAAATGTGGTATTTTTTGAAGAAGTATTTCCTTACAAAACTAACAAGGAAATGAGCCCTAAGAAAAGGGTGTATGAAGATGCTAACCGCGACTCTATTGAGGAAGTAGAACCACGACGTAGCAAGAGAACCAAAGTTGGCTAAGACTTATGGTCTTGACTTCATGAAAAATGGCATTCCTCAATGGGGAACTTGAGGAGGAAATTTATATGAAACAACCTGAGGGGTTTGTTGTTCCCAGACAAGAGAAAAAGGTGTGTAGACTCGTTAAGTCATTGTATGGGCTTAAGCAAGCACCAACACAATGGCATGAAAAATTTGACAAAACTATGTTGTCAAATGGTTTCAAAATTAATGAGTGCGACAAATGTGTATATATGAAAAACACGCCTAAAGCATATGTAATAGTATGCTTGTACGTTGATGATATGCTCATAGTGGGAAGCAACTTAGAAATCATCAACGGGACAAAGAAAATGTTAATAAACATTTTGAAATGAAAGATATGGGTGAAGCTGATGAGATACTTGGAATTAAAATCTCCAAGATATCCGAAGGACGAGTATTGTCGCAATCTCAATATGTTGAGGAAATACTAGAGAAATTTCTCGCAAATGATACGTCGTCTGTCAAAACACCCTATGATCCGAATCTACATTTGGTTAAAAACAAAGGGGACCCTATCATGCAATTAGAATACTCAAGGATAGTTGGCAGTCTCATGTATCTCATGAACTGTACACGTCCGGATATTGCATATGCGGTTGGCAAACTAAGTAGATTCACGAGCAATCCAAACAATGACCATTGGAAGGCATTGACGATGCTACTTAAATATTTAAGATACACCATGAACTATGGATTGCAGTATACAAGATATCCTGCTGTATTGGAAGGATACAGTGATGCAAATTGGATATCGGACACACAAGACTCCAAGTCGACAAGTGGTTATGTGTTACCATTGGAGGGGCCGCGGTGTCGTGGAAATCTACCAAGCAAACTTGTATTGCTAGATCCACTATGGAATCTGAATTCATAGCTTTGAATAAAGCGGGAGAAGAAGCCGAATGGCTTAGAAGTTTCTTGGATGAAATTCCTTGTTGGGAAAAACATGTGCCTGCAATTAAAATACATTGTGATAGCCAATCTGCTATAGGAAGGGCACAGAGTAGCATGTATAATGGTAAGTCTAGACATATACGTCGTAGACACAATACCATTAAACAGTTGATCTCAAATGACATTATGTCCATTGACTACGTGAAGTCAAAGGAGAATATTGCGGATCCGCTCACGAAAGGCTTGCCTAGAGATCAAGTATATAGTTTATCGAGGGGAATGAGATTAAAACCCTATAATCAAAATCCTGTGGTGGATACCCAACCTATGTGATTGGAGATCCCAAGATCTAGGTTCAAAAGGGACAACCAAACTACAAGATTGTATAAACACCTTGGAGAATAATCTCTGACCCATTCCTATGATAAGGGGTGTAGCCTGTAAAAAGGGTACGAGGATAAGCAAAAGGCCTTTAATGATTCCTAAGACATATTAGAATATGTTGGAGTATAGCGGGATACTCTTCTAGGAGATCACCTCTGTAAGTGCAAAGTGTGGCCGCTTCAAAGAATGTAAAGCACTTATGAAACCAAGCGTGGTCCATGGCCGAAACAGACACAACCGTAAAAAACCAATACGGAGGTTAGAATTGTTATGGTGTGGGTTCAATTGTCTTGGTTTACACCAACGACTAAATAGTTCAAGACTATAAGTTCACCATTAAGTCAAGTAAATCTGATTGAATACTACTACGGAAGATTCAAAGCCGCAAGCTATCTCTCCAGATGCCATAATAGTTCGTCAAAGCACTCAATTGCATACATGCATAAAATTTAATTCATGTGGGGGATTGTTGGAAAATGTGCAAAAATGAATCAAATTTTTTAAACGCTCGATCGATCGAGCACAGTTGCTCGATCGATCGAGCGGACCAGAAAGTTTCTGGTTGTGTTGCTACAGGAGCTCGATCGATCGAGCCCTGTTTCAGATTTGTGAAATAGTATGTCCATTCATGTTTGGGGTGCGATTTTTGGCCAAATGGTGCCTCCAAATGATGTCCTTTGGACTTGGTTTTTGGTCTACTATATAAACAACATAAACCCACTTGATTAAACACAGATTTTCGAAATCATTACCAAATTTTCAGTGAAATTTGAGAGCATTTGTTGTTCATCAAATTGAGTGCTTTGAACCTTTGTAGTTTGAGGACTTGTGATTTGGAGTGCTCCTATCACAAGTCATAGTCGTTGTATCTTGTGAGACAAATTGCCATAGCAAACCGTTAGCACCATAGCGAGGCAATATTGTCTTAAGGACGGAGATTACAAATCTCGCATCGACATAAAAAATTATTTTGAAGTCATTGTTATTTTTTCCTGAGATACACTTTAAGAGAATGTTAATACAACAGTATGTTCCTAGTTCGACGAGAACATGCCGAAATTTTTAAGGCCACATGTTGGTAAATTTTAAGTTTAATCTCTTCTAGGTAGAATAGCATAATCTTATGTGATCATTAAACGTATTATGCGGAACGGGCCCTCACACATTCACTTCAAGAACATGAGATATTGAAGCGCAACTTGACTGGGCTCAATTTGGTGGAATGACCACCCCTGTAACCCGATCCCAACAACCTACCTTTACTTTCAGTATTTTTAAGTAGTTAAAAATTGGTTTTGTTGTAATAAGTATGTTTATTTGTCTTCTTTTCTTTTTCTTTTTCTTTTTCTTTTTACTTTTAATTCTATTTTTGCTTGAATGCAATACGAATGGTATCAGACATTCAGCAATGTCCGGTGCAATATCACCAAGATCCTACGTCATGTTACCATTTCGACAAAAAAAAGAAGCTAAAAGTTTTAAAAAAAATGAATTATTATACCAAACCAAATTTTGACTAATTATAAAATGAAGAAATTTATGTATATACGCGTAGACACACCAAAATCTAGCCATTTGAAGCTTACAATACTCTTTGCAAAATTAGTTCAAAACCTTCCCGGGGTGAGAATTAGATGAAGGAACGCATATATTTTCTTGTATTATCAATTCCAAAAGACTTTCAATATAACGATAAATCGTTATGCTTTAAAATTATGTATTCTATTTTAAACTGGGACGAATACGTTATTATGTCTAATAGTTTAAAATTTCAAAATATTGAATTTGGGCATTGTCCTGATGATGCTGTCCTCCAAATATTGTCTTGTGGAAGTATCAAATTTTCGCATATTTGTGGATATCTGATATGTTTCTTATTATGATAAGATGGGATGATAATCGATATTCTGTCTGATTTGATGGAAAATCATTGTCCTGATACATTCAAACTCTTGATATGACAGATGAATTATTGTTTTGACCATTTTCTAGAATGGTTAATTTAAAAGAATCAAAATGAATATCACTTCAATGTTTTTTTTGTGAAATTTTAAATAAGTTTCAAATTTAAAAGTATTTTAACAAAATCTCAAAAAGGGTTAATCAAACAAGATTTTAAACAATAAAATACCAAAATAGAAATTTCTTTCCAACCAAAGCACTTTAAAAAAGAAAAACGTTGAGCTCCTGAGCCTAACACAACTGGTAAAAACTCATCTTCAGTATGTGAAAACATATTTAGCAACTCCCCTATCAATCAAAAAAAAGAAAGAAAAAAAAGCTTTCAAACGCTACGTTCAAAACTTTTATGTTTGCAATACTTAAAAGCCAAACCAAAAGCAAGCTAATGTCGAGTGACTTACTTAACACTCACACCCTCAATTTGGTATCTCTGGTATAAAATTTTATGAGTGTGTATCTTAGAAAAGTAGTAAGCAAAAAACAACAAATGGCTTTGTATTAGAATTGCCTAGGCGAGATTTATAATCTACGTCATTAAGACAATATTGCCCCGCTATGGTGCTAACGGTTTACTTTGGGAATTTGTCTCCCAAGATACAACGACTATGATTTGTGATAGGAGCACTCCAAATCACAAATCCTTTAAACCACAAAGGTCTAAAAACGCTCAACCATAACGATGATGAAGACTCACAAAATTACTCAAATTTTGATCTTCAAATATGATGTGAATTTCGAAATTCCATATCCAATTCAAGTGAGGGATATCTTATTTATAACAATCTCACAATTTAGTTGTCCCTTTTGAACCTAGATCTTGGGATCTCCAGTCAACAAGGTTGGATATCCACTATGAGATTTTGATTATAGAGTTTTAACCCCATTCCTCTCGATAAACTTCCACATGATCTCTCGGTTAACCATTTCATATGCGGATCCGCGGTTTCACATAATCACTCACGATTATGCCACTAGAGATTATTTTGCCATATAGCATTACCAGAACACATTTTAGTTGCATGCACAAGATTTTTCTCTAACAACTTATAAAGCCACTCGGCCGAAGAAGTTTTATATGTTTTGCATAGAGAATTTTCCACAACAGTATTTCTTCAGTTTTGGTAATCACTTTACATCTTTTGCATCATTTTATCCTTTTAGGATATTTCCATCATCGAATTGTAAGCGTTGTTAACACGTTATTTCAAAATTCGAGACCAGATGAAATACTCAACTTTAATTCACAATTCAAAATTTTTAAGCACATAAAAATTACAAGCTCAAGATTCCATTTCTTGCAAACTTGAAATTTAAACACAAAGCTTAAAATTTGAAATCTAATTAAATCATTGAGATTTCATTCTTCAAGTGTCTTAGAAACTTCATTCCAAACATTATTCTTGATGCACACATGTCAAAATGTTTCGTCAACATTTTTCCTTTGTTACTTGATGATTTCTAAGTTGCTTCTCCAATGAGCATATCATCAATACACAAGCATATCTATGCTTAGGTGTGTACACATTTATCACACTCGTTAATCTATTTGACAACATGATTTGTCAAACTATTCATGTCTTTTATTTGGTGTTTGCTATGACTTTACTTTGGCCTTCATTTCTAGTTTAGCCAAGTACCCCCACATTTCAAATATTGTAGGAAACTCTCTTTTCCTTCAATCACAAGGTTTTCGTCATTGCCTAAATGTGGTAAGTGATTGAATCCTAGAATTGCAACCCCCACAACTTCGGGTAGTAACGAAGTGCACTGGCGTTCAAACTTTCGTGTTTCAAGTTCTAAGCGTTATAGTCTTACAAATCCAAATTCAAGTTTTTATTTCTTGAAGATTTTGGATTTAAGCATACTAGTTTACAAAAGTTGAAACTTGGATAATATTCTCAAACTCGGTTCACAATTTGCAATTTAAACGCACTAACTTAGAAAACTTGAATTCAAGATTTTAAATCTTGCAAATTCATGTTATAAGCATACTAGATTAGAAATTCAAAATGAACCAATTTGAGATATTACAACGCCTAATCAAAATTCGGGGCTTCGATTTATCACGTGTGTTTTAGGCGTACAAAGCTTGGAAACTCGAATCAAGATTTTATAGTCTTGCAGATTCAAGCTTAGGCGTCAAATTCTTAGACAACACAAGTATAATTTACTCACAATTTCCCATAGCAAAACTCATTTGCTAAATTTTATTGCAATCTCATTCTTGAAGTGTTTAAACACCTCACTGGCCTCGTTTTTGATTCATAGCAAAAAAGTCACAACAATATAATGTGCAAATCTTGATAAAGTAACAAATTACTTTTCTCACATATCTAGTTTACACAATTTTCCATCACAAACATCATTATGAGTAAACTCTAGAGAAGTTACGATTCTTCTAACAAATGAATGACGATTTTGTTAACTTAATGCCAATATAAGCAATAAATTTAACATTACAATTTGTGCTGCGAACTATGGTTTAAATGATCCTAACAATCATGCCACAAACCACACTACAAGAAGTAATAACATAAATTTTATTGCTTTCAACAAATATCGTCATTACATTTATTTAGAATCACTCCATTCTTGGAGTTTACAACTTTCAAAGATCCACAATCTAATTTAAGCGGTGCGCTAGATCATCCAAATCAATTGAGAGACGATCTTCTTCGGTCACATTTACTTGATCCATAGCCTTCCTACGATCGTCTTTATTGCGACAATATTTGCCATGTGATTGGGTTTTCCACATTTGTAGCACTTGCCTTTGAACTTCTTCGCCTTTACAGATTTGGAGGTCATGCCATCAAACTTCCGCTTTATTCCGGCATGTTTTTCCACGAAGTTCACTCGTGCTTCATGTTGGTGCCAATTTTCCTTCCTTTCGGAAATTTTGTTGTTCTCTTCGATTCTCAAGCGAACCACAAGGTCTTCAAGATTCATCTCTTTTTGTTTATGCTTGAGATAATTCTTGAAGTCCTTCCATGACGGAGGCAACTTTTCAATCATGGCGGCCACTTGGAATGAGTCACTTAGAATCATTCCCTCCGCTTGAATTTCGTGCATGATTACTTGTAAATCTTGTACTTGTGTTATCACAGGCTTTGTATCAACCATTTTGAAATCCAGGAATCGCCCAACGATGAATTTCTTCATGCCAGCATCTCAGATCTATACTTTTTCTCCAAGGATTGCCACAATTCCTTGGCCGTCTTCACTAGACATTACACATTGTATAATGTGTTGTCCAGTCTGTTGAGAATATAATTCTTGCACAGGAAATTGCTGTGATTCCACGCATCAATCGCATCCCTCTTGTAAGACCCCAGCACCTAAACTCGTCATTAGTTCATTTATGACGTTGTACGTGTAAAAATTTTTCATTTTCTTTTCATTCTTTAAAAAGAATCATCACATGTTTCCCATAATCCCATGACATAAATAATGTTCAACATTATATGATCATCTTTACCAAGAAATAGACTCAAAGATTTCGCCCATTACCATCCCCATTACACCACTTTTATATTGTGGGTTTTTATAGAAATTTGGGCAGAGTCTCCCCATAAACTGAGCTATCCGGGAATAAAAACACATCACTAGTAATAACTCCCAACTAGGGACGCACACAATACTAAAACGTAATACTAACACTAAGTAAATTCCCAGCCAAGGAAAACACCACACTAATAAGACATCAAAAGTGGGTTTCAACACCCTTATACAGTCCATATACAGGCACAAGTGCTCAGAGAAGAGCAACGAATAATAGATACTCATCCAGATGCATAATTAACATATACCATCAACTCAACCTCGTATATCAGCTCAATCTCATACTACGCTTCTGGAAGCATCATCCCACAAGGTTCGAGCCTAGCACCCTAAGGCAGCATCGTACCTATTGTACCTGTTTCAACAGAAACAGCCCCCACACAGGGTGAGCATACTCCAACTCAATATTCAATCACAAATCAACATACAAAATCATAATGCAACAATTTAGATTATTCAAAACTCATAAAATATACTCCATGTACAATTCCGAATTTGTATAGCTTCCACACACTGTTCCTGTTTCAGACTCACGCACCTTCATAATGTCAAGTTTAGTATTATCACTGAAAATATGATACTCAACAACGCTTATGAATTCAATACAACAACAATATATTATTTATGCTCAAAAATAAATAGTTCAACATCAATGTAAACCTGGTTATCCCACTATCTCATTCTCGATACTTTCTCATATCGCTCATGCCCACGACATCACTACTCAACAAGTATAATCGGATCACATACCTCTACGTGTCCACCATAACTCGTATATGAAACTCAATTATTAAAGTGAAACACTTACCTGAAGCATCGTATTCAAAATTACATGTATACATGAATGTATAGATACTAGATATACCTGCTCGTACGTCACCACGTACCTTATAGTCGACAACATGAACAAGCTATCATCAACGTCCGAAGTCTCGTATAGTGCTATATCGAATATCAATTCAATATTAGCTCATATTCAAAGCAATTAATATCATTAAGCACTCCTCATTTTCATGCTTCATAATGTACACAAACAAGCCAATAATCCTCTATTTGAGTCATCTCCAATTCTACTATATAGTAATTAAATTCACAAAATCAGGACAATCTATATTACTGAAATCAACTATACAATTAGTTCATAGAATTGTCATTCAAATACTCAATAAAGTCTCCAATTCATGCTATTGCACACATGCAAGTATATTCATTAATATACACTTTAATACATGTTTATAACACACATTAACAACTATCTAACTCACCTAATCACATATGTTCCAAGTTATTAGCATCTTCAAACCTTAGCCCAACACTCACCAAGGCACTTCCATGATAAAAGCCATAAAGGTAGACTTTCTTACTTCACCTTTAGTAGAGCTTTTGGCTAACATTTGAATACCACTCAAGTATATTATCAAACACCTTATAAGCATGATTTTGAGCCCCAATAAAGTCCTAATTTTCGGTCAAGAACCGAAGCCTAAAAACCAATTCATTTCAGCAACTAAACCCATTCAGTTCAGCATTAAAATTGGTCCATTTCAGCAGCCATATTTTGAACCAAAAGCAGTAGAATTCGAAACTTAGAACAACATATTTTTGAACACTAAAACATCAAGATTTTTGTACCAAAAGATACCAATTCGACCAACAATTAAATCCCCCAAACATGGCATCAGCTTTTCGAAATACAAGCATCAGATTTTCGAACCATAGCATGAACTTTTTGGCCAGATTTTGAACCAACTACAACATAATTCGAACCCAAGTAGCAGCTGAGTTTGAGTTAAATAGCAGGAATTTTCGAGTTCAAAACAGTAACAAATCAAGCCAAAAAATCGAACTAAAAGACACTGAATTTCGGACCAAGATGCAGCAAGAATTCGAAACATAAGAGCAGTAGGTTTCGGCCCAAAACAAGCAACAAAACTCGAGCAATTAATGTATAACCCTAGGTTAAATCCCCACCCTACAATTATATCATCTCAACCCTTGATTCCTATTTCAATTTAAATTTCAACTCATTAATATATAAGGAATGTCCACGAATTTAATTTACACCACAAGTTCAACCCGGAATTATTTTCCACCCCGGACCAAAATCCGATACCAAAGAATTAATTCCCGACACATCATATAAATATCATAATTAAATCCATTTGACAATTAATAATTATTCCGGCCATCACAATTCTTCCCAACTAATAAAATTTCGACCTCGAAATTTAACTGCATGCTTACCAAGCCAACTGTAAAATTCACGTACCGGTATACAGCTCAAGATAGTGACTTGATCATCCGTAGGATAAAGTCATCCAAATCATCACGGCTCACACATGTGCCCCATTGCACCAACGATCGCAAGAAGTGTTTAACTATCAAGCTTCTCTGTCATATTTCCCTACCTGTGTACTTTCATCGGCACAGTTCCCTTGCGCAAAATCCTATTTCCGTCATAGCTTACCTTCATCACAGTACCCATCATATAACCTCGCTAAATCATGCAATCCATGTGTATTTAAGAATATATGACAATACACCAACATTTATCATATAAATAACTTCATACCTGTGTCGTCGCAATTGTATGCAACTTATACCAACATCACCGCCATCGTCCGTATGAAGTAAAGGTACTCTTGAGCCTTTACGCATCGATCTTTCATATATCATCTCCTGGCTACTATCTGGTGCAAGGTAATGACTAGAAAAACCATTAGTCATTATCACATACATATATACACATTATACACACCAACAACCACAGACCATCAGTATCAAATCATGATAAATGGCTTAACACCAATATTCCCATGTCACGATTATACTCCATCTAAAACAAGGTATCAACATCAATATCGAATAATTCATGTCATACCTTTGTAGATGGAATCATCTACAATACACAATGGCACTATAGTATCATGCTCATCACAGTACTCACATACTCTTTAGTATCAACATTTCCACATTACATCACCCAATTATTATCTGCCATAGGACAAGTACGAAATAAACTCGTTAGTATCTCTCAAATACTCATAACATAACACGTACCTTGTCATTTACGCATTTTGATATTCATAATGTTTCTGTCATCAAACATTAATTCCCTGCATCAAAGTTTCACGCAGTTCTATACACAACATGTTACAACACACTATCTCACAGGGTGATTGAAATTTAACATAAGAATCAATTGCATGCCTCAATGACGCAATTTATATCAATCTTTAACTCATCCTCGAAACATAATAATTCATTAATCATGAATGTTAGTATATCACAAGTATTCTCCTAATGACATTATTATTTTGTTTAGCCATATCGTGTCTAACTCGTCATTAATCATCACGCGATTATTTATCATCACCGTCATTACACATCGGAGAATAACATCACAATCTCAAACTTATCCATGACATTCACGATAGTTCCCCGTCAACTCGTGACGTTCACAATGATCACATGTCTACATATGACACTCATAGTGACCCCACGTCATCCCATGACATACTCATTAATCTCATGTCTATCTGATTGTATTCCATTCAAAATAATAGGTGATTAATCAATTATTAATCCTACCACATACAAAACTAGCATGCTTTCACAACAATAATTATCATCACAAAATGATTAACATCTATTTTCAATATCTCATCACTACACACCGTAGATATGAGAGTTTTATCACAGAGGTTACACCCCTTCTTGCCTCGTTACCGCAACAAAATATGATTATGACACATCTAGGTTTCACTTCAATTCCATTATCAACTTTTCTACATGTACATGATTTCAAAATCAATATAAATCGACAAAATAACTCGAATCCACATATATCAATATATTCAACCAACTGAAACGGTTTACCTCGATACTTCGTCCTCCTGGATCGATCCAATATCCTCTTGGGCCTAAATCATATGTACCCAATGAGCAATAACATAACTGTACATAGCACAACTTCTATTGCCATCTGCAATCAAAGCATCATCAATACTCATTGTTAACACAATTGCGGTACAACAGCATTCATCGCTAATCACAATAGCGGTACTAAAATATTCATTGCTAACACAATAGCAATACATCAATCTTCATCGCCCTACGGCGGTACATAATACTCATCGCCAATGCTGGCATACATAATATCCATAATCACAATGAATAAAGTTACATTCTTAAAGCAATAAGATGTAATAACACTTACTGTACGCAGTGGATCCACACTTGATCTTTTAAACTGTCCTTATTCTCAACATAAATATTCCACAAAATATAATTTCATATCAATACATAATTGATATACTCATCGTCAATAACACGACGGTCTAATATACTCTTCGTCAATACATGACATCAAAAATAATACAAAAGAAACAGTAATATACCTCCATTCCTCGCTAACAAGGTAGCGGCATACCTGTCTCCGTCGCTCAACAGTAATATGTAATCAGCACTCGTCACTCGAAGGCGGCATAAACCATCACCAATGAACATAGCGGAAAGAGACATCGCTATCCATATACCTGGCGGAATGAACCATCGCCAATAACATTGCGGAATGAACCATCGCTATCCAAAGACCTGGCGGAATGAACCATCGCCAATAACATAGCGGAATGAACCATCGCTATCCAAAGACCTGGCGGAATGAACCATCGACAATAACATAGCGGAATGAACCATCGCTATCCAAAGACCTGGCGGAATGAACCATCGCCAATAACATAGCGGAATGAGACATCGCTCAATAACCAATCCCTAGTCTGTTTATCACAGTGTATTTTTAATGCTCCTCGCTTCAACGTAACAAGCGGTACTCCCCCCCTCGCTTCACATATAAGCGGCATAGAATAACCTCGCTTCAATGTGACATGCGGCGCTCCCACCCCTCGCTTCACATTTTTAGCGGCAAATATTCTTTCCTCGCTTCATATGATAACCTCGCTTCAATGTGACATGCGGTGCTCCAACCCCTTGCTTCACATTTTAGCGGCACAAAATAGCGGCAAGCATTAAAATCATCACTGTGATAACCATGACTCATGAGATGTGCACCAAGCTATGAGTGTGTTTTAATGCACCTTGCTTAATGTGACATGCGGTACTCCCCCCCCCCCCCCCCCCCCCCCCTCGCTTCACATGACAGCGGAAAGCAGTAAAATCATCACTCCAATACACGTGTAACCATAAAGCATAATCCATGTCTCCTGTGACCTGCAACCACCATGGTCAGCAACAATAGCCATATATGCTATGCACCAAATATTCAATACATATATGCAACCACAATGCATAATCAATATGTACATCAAATACATATTACCGTTTGGTGTCCGTTAGCTCGTCATACCAAAATGCACCCACAGGAACCATTCCAAACCTGTGAGCACATAATAATTCATATTCCCCACAATATAATTATATGAGTAAATGCATAATCACAAATATAAAGCACTCCCTGTATGTTCCAATGCATTTAAAATGCTCCTCTTGGTTGTCCCTGTATTCCTACTCACAATTTAAATCAGTGGATCATATTATGATTTTACAAATGTCATGACATATAAGCATGCTATCAATATGATCCTAGACCTTCAACAGCCCCAATGAGCAACCACTGCTCTGATACCACTAATGTAAGACCCCAGCACCTAAACTCGTCATTAGTTTATTTATGACGTCGTATGTGTATAAATTTTTCATTTTCTTTTCATTCTTTAAAAAGAATCATCACATGTTTCCCATAATCCCATGACATAAATAATGTTCAACATTATATGATCATCTCTACCAACAAATAGACTCAAAGATTTCGCCCATTACCATCCCCATTACACCACTTTTATATTGTGGGTTTTTATAGAAATTTGGGCAGAGTCTCCCCATAAACTGAGCTATCCGGGAATAAAAACACATCACTAGTAATAACTCCCAACTAGGGACGAACACAAAACGTAATACTAACACTAAGTAAATTCTCAGCCAGGGAAAACACCACATAATAAGACATCAAAAGTGGGTTTCAACACCCTTACACAGTCCATATACAGAGACAAGTGCTCAGAGAAGAGCAACGAATAACAGATACTCATCCAGATGCATAATTAACATATACCATCAGCTCAACCTCGTATATCAGCTCAATCTCATACTACGCTTCTGGAAGCATCATCCCACAAGGTTCGAGCCTAGCAACCCAAGGCAGCATCGTACCTGTTGTACCTGTTTCAACAGAAACAGCCCCCACACAGGGTGAGCACACTCCAACTCAATATTCAATCACAAATCAACATACAAAATCATAATGCAACAATTTAGATTATTCAAAACTCATAAAATATACTCCCTGTACAATTCCGAATTTGTATAGCTTCCACACACTGTTCCTGTTTCAGACTCACGCACATTCATAATGTCAAGTTTAGTATTATCACTGAAAATATGATACTCAACAACGCTTATGAATTCAATACAACAACAATATATTATTTATGCTCAAACATAAATAGTTCAACATCAATGTAAACCTAGTTATCCCACTATCTCATTCTCGATACTTTCTCATATCGCTCATGCCCACGGCATCACTACTCAACAAGTATAATCGGATCACGTACCACTACGTGTCCACCATAACTCGTATATGAAACTCAATTATTAAAGTCAAACACTTACCTGAAGCATCGTATTCAAAATTACATGTATACATGAATGTATAGATACTAGATATACCTGCTCGTACGTCACCACGTACCTTATAGTCGACAACATGAACAAGCTATCATCAACGTCCGAAGTCTCGTATAGTGCTATATCGAATATCAATTCAATATTAGCTCATATTCAAAGCAATTAATATCATTAAGCACTCCTCATTTTCATGCTTCATGTACACAAACAAGCCAATAATCCTCTATTTGAGTCATCTCCAATTCTACTATATAGTAATTAAATTCACAAAATCAGGACAATCTATATTACTGAAATCAACTATACAATTAGTTCATAGAATTGTCATTCAAATACTCAATAAAGTCTCCAATTCATGCTATTGCACACATGCAAGCATATTCATTAATATACACTTTAATACATGTTTATAACACACAACCATCTAACTCACCTATTCACACAATCACATATGTTCCAAGTTATTAGCATCTTCAAACCTTAGCCCAACACTCACCAAGGCACTTCCATGATAAAAGCCATAAATGTAGACTTTCTTACTTCACCTTTAGTAGAGCTTTTGGCCAACATTTGAATACAACTCAAGTATATTATCAAACACCTTATAAGCATGATTTTGAGCCCCAATAAAGTCCTAATTTTTGGTCAAGAACCGAAGCCTAAAAACCAATTCATTTCAGCAACTAAACCCATTCAGTTCAGCATTAAAATTGGTCCATTTCAGCAGCCATACTTTGAACCAAAAGCAGTAGAATTCAAAACTTAGAACAACATATTTTTGAACACTAAAACATCAAGATTTTTGTACCAAAAGATACCAATTCGACCAACAATTAAATCCCCCAAACATGGCAGCAGATTTTCGAAATACAAGTATCAGATTTTCGAACCATAGCATGAACTTTTTGGCCAGAAACAATTGTCTAATTTTGAACCAACTACAACATAATTCGAACCCAAGTAGCAGCTGATTTTGAGTTAAATAGCAGGAATTTTCGAGTTCAAAACAGCAATATAAGTTTAATAATATTAAAATTGAGTGGCCGCTTATTCTAATAGCGGCCACTCAAAACAGCAGGAATTGGGTTTTTAATGTATAACCCTAGGTTAAATCCCCACCCTACAATTATATCATCTCAACCCTTGATTCCTATTTCAATTTAAATTTCAACTCAATAATATATAAGGAATTTCCACGAATTTAATTTACACCACAAGTTCAACCCGGAATTATTTTCCACCCAGGACCAAAATCCGATACCAAAGAATTAATTCCCGACACATCATATAAATATCATAATTAAATCTATTTGACAATTAATAATTATTCCGGACATCACACCTCTTTTGGTTGTCGATTTCACTCTCCATAATAGTAGGACCATCCTCATTGAGGAACCTTGTCAACCCCAAGGTTGTCAAATAAAACAACATCTTTTGTTGCCATCGCTTGAAATCGTTCCCATTGAACTTTTCAGGCCTTTCACCATGATGAACTAGAGTCATTGTTGCACTCGATGAAGCCATTTGTTGCTGATATTGTCTTAAGATTGTGGTACAAAATTTTATGAGTGTATATCTTAGGAAAGTAGCAAGCAAAAAAATAACAAATGTCCTTGTATTAGAATTGTCGAGGCGAGATTTATAATCTTTGTCCTTAAGACAATATTGTCCCGTTACGGTGCTAACACTTTACTTTTGCAATTTATCTCACAAGATACATCGACTATGATTTGTGATAGGAGCACTCCAAATCACAAAATTACTCAAATTTTGATCTTCAAATATGATGTGAATTTCAAAATTCATATCCAATTTAATTGAGGGATATCTTATTTATAGTATGGGATTTTTTTTAAAAATAATTTAAAAAAAAAATTTATTTTCAAAAATACTTTAAAAATAAGATTGTTTCAAAAATACCCTAAACCGCGATTTTAAACAGCGGCTATGTATTGATGAGGGGCCGCTTCACCGTGTAGCGGCCCCTCATTTGCAAGCAGCCGCCCATTACTTCATTAGCAGCCGCCCCATGATGGGGCGGCTGCTAAACCATTGAGTAGCCGCCTCTTGTAGAGGCGGCCACTCAATGTTTTTATATATTATATATTATAATATATTAATTATATTATATTATTATTACTTTAATAAATGATATTTCTTATATTTCTTATATATAAATAATAATATTTATTTATTATAATAATAATTTTATATTATATTATTATTTGGTATAAAAATTAGTTTCAAAAATAATTTTTTACATCCCATTAAATTGTATTTTGACATGCAAAATATTTTGGACTCCATTTTTATGTTAAATTTTTTTGCCATCTTCTTGATTTTGAATGAACAATGATATTGAAAGACGCTAAAATAATGAAAGTGCTATTCTTATTGTTGTTATTGTTGATTATATAGCGGATGTTGAAATGAGCAGGGGCGGATGCGAGATTTCCAGGAAGGGGGCAAAAAAAGTTCACGTGTGCTTAGTACCAAAAAAATTATTATAGGTCACATACCAAGTTCACATGTAATAAGTACCAAATTTTTTAGAATTAATGCAATTTATTACATGTGGATTGACATAAAAAGTTCTCTTACACAAAGATCGATGATCAATTTTAAATTACATTTAGAGATTTAAACTGAATTTGCGCTAATAATAATCAGAATATATATATATATATTATAATAATTAATATATTAGTTTTTAAAAAACTAAATTTTTTTAAAAAAATTGAGGGGCCGCTATTAGAATAAATGATCCCTCAATTTTTTATATTTATTATAATATATTATATTATAATAATATAATTTATTAATATATTATAATATTATAATAATATTAAAATTGAGTGGCCGCTTATTCTAATAGCGGCCACTCAATTTTTTATATTATTATAATATATTATATTATAATAATATAATTTATTAATATATTATAATATTATAATTATATTAAAATTGAGTGGCCGCTTATTATTCTAGTAGCGGCCACTCAATTTTTAATATTATTATAATATATTATTATTATAATAATATAATTCATTAATATATTATAATATTATATAACATTAAAATTGAGTTGCGTTTAGTTTAATAGAGACCATTCAATTTTTCTTTAAAAATATAATGAATTTTAAAAACTAATATATTATATATATATATATATTAGTTATTATTGTATATATATTGAGATTATCATTATATATATATATATATATTCTGATTATTATTATGGCAAATTGAGTTTAAATCTCTAAACGCAATCTACAATTGATCATCAATCTCTGTGTAATAGAACTTTTGATGTCAATCCACATGTCATAAATTGCATTAATTTTTAAAAATTTGGTACTTATTACACGTGAACTTGGTATATGACCTATAATAATTTTGGTACTAAGTATACGTGAACTTTTTTTGCCCCCTTCCTGGAAATCACCCATCCGCCCCTGCTCCTTTCAACATCCGCTATATAATCAACAATAACAACAATAAGAATAGAACTTACATTATTTCAGCGTCTTTTAATATCATTGTTCATTCAAAATCAGGAAGAGGGCAAAAAAATTTAACATAAAAATGGAGGCCAAAATATTTTGCATGTCAAAATACAATTTAATGGGATGTAAAAAATAATTTTTGAAACTAATTTTTATACCTAATAATAATATAATATAAAATTATTATTATAATAAATAAATATTATTATTTATATATATTATAAGGAATATAAGAAATATCATATTTATTAAAGTAATAATAATATAATATAATATATTATAATATATAATATATAAAACATTGAGTGGCCGCCTCTTGTAGAGGCGGCCACTCAATGGTTTAGCAGCCGCCCCATCATGGGGATGGGGCGGCTGCTAATGAAGCAATGGCCGCCCTATGTAAGGGCGGCCGCTTGCAAATGAGGGGCCGCTACACGGTGAAGCGGCCCCTCATCAATACTTAGCCGCTGTTTAAAATCGCGGTTTAGGGTATTTTTGAAACAATCTTATTTTTAAAGTATTTTTGAAAATAAATTTTTTTTTAAAATTTTTTTTTTAAAAAAACCTATAGTATGTGTAGGATCGAGCGCTTACCACTTTACCAATAACTATAGTTAAGGGTAATGGCACAACACCAATATTTTCAACCATACATTGACACAAGCACCACGTGTTCGACCGATCACAAAGAGACAATTGTTGAACCCCAACAATTCCTCCCCCAATAATTGCACTCTCTGCAACTCATGGGAATCGAACACGCGAACCTGGCTCTGATACCAATTGTAGGATCGAACGCTTACCACTTTACCAATAACTATAGTTAAGGGTAATGGCGCAACACCAATCTTTTCAACCATACATTGACAAAAGCACCACGTGTTCGACCGATCACAAAGCAGAGACAATTGTTGAACCCCAACATTATGTCAAGAGTTATATCCAAAAAGACACCAATTGGAGGCACCATATCGCTAAAAATCGTACCCTAAACGTGAATGGATACACAATTTCACAAAACAGAAACAGTGCTCAATCAATCGAGCTACTGTTCACAAAAGGAACAATTTTCTGGCCCGCTCGATCGATCCCTGTAGCTTTTGTTGTTGAAGGCAGGTGCCCTTCAGGGTATTTACATCATATACCCAATGTCTATTTTATGTATATATCAGATATATGGTGTAGATGTCATCAATTATACTATCTTAAGGACATCATCAAATGACCCGTCGTGTAACATGTTTTCTTGAGTATATTACCCTTATGACGTAGAATATTTATGAGCAGTGTTTTCAAAATCGGACCGGACATGAAATCGGTGCCCTTACTTGTTACAGGTTCGATCGGTTCGATCGGTTGAACCATTGGTTTAACCGGTGATGACGTCAGCATTATGTAATATCTATTTTAAGCTTTGTAAAATATACATATCATGTATTTGCTATAGTTTCAAGTTGTTCACACTAAAAAAATATCATTACACCAACATAACATGTCAAATTTCAAAAATCAGATAAAATCAAATGTCTTAAGAAAATAATAATAACACATCTAAAAAAACAAATAATGCCAAAAAAGAACACTATCCCAAAATTATAATTAAATATTTAAAATATTATAAAAGTATTCACATATATTATAATTTATGAGAAATTAAGCATGTTTATATATAATATGCAACCCAAATTTATTGAATTATATGAATTTTTTGATAAAAACACACATAAAATATTATTTTATAATCATTTCAATAACAATAAATTATATATAATATATTTTGTTCTACAAATTTGATTTATAATTTTAAAAAAATAAAAAAATTAAAATTCTAAAAAGGAAAGAAAAATGAAGGAACATACTGGTTCAACCAGTCAACCGGTTCACTGGTTGAACCGGTTTTTTACCGGTTTAACCCGGTTCCCACTGAGTTTTTTATCAGGGTGGTTTTGAAGGGTCAACCGGACCGAATCAAGCACTGGTTACAGGTTAAACCGGTTGAACCGACCGGTTCGGACCGGTTTCGAAACACTGAATTTGTTTTTTATTGCCATGGTTTAAAATATCGTTGTTTGACAAAATAATTAGAAGAACCACAAGTTAAAAAATATCACAAAAAATTATGAATTGTTTCAATACAATTATAATTTTGTTAACATTCAATTTCTAATATTTTTTTTAATAAAAAGTAACTTACATAAAAAAAAAATCGACACTACATGCACATGTTATGTGTGCTGACACACTGGTATTAATTAAAATTGAGTTTTGTCGACTCAATTAGCACCACAAGCTGTTAGTGGGTGTTGAAACACTGATAGCACATGAAAATGACCTTACAATAAATAAATTGGTACCACGTTCTGAGGATGTGGCCAAGAAGCCTCGGTTAGACTTCTGCGTGGCCATATCAAAAATTAAAATGCAATTCACTACAAAAATGTGAAAGTAGTATATTTAATAAAAGTGACATTTTACTAGAATTAAGATAAATTATGTTTTTTGATAAAAAAAAATTTATTCATAGAATGAAGACATACTCGACAATGTAACATTACAACTAAATTAATCCGGTAGAGAGACAATGTAAAACAAAATCCTGTGCACAAACCATTTGTGAAAGAGTAATTACATGATGAAAAATACGAAAACCAAGACCAAACCCTAACATTTACTTTCTCTATAACTTTATTACTATTCGGTTTCAACGCTTTAAATATGACAACATTTCTTACTTTGTATATACACCAAACAATGCACTACCACAACCCATTCCAAATTGTACAATACCGATTGAATGGATTCAAACATTGATATTGAATCAAGTGATGTTCAATAAGACTGTGATACGTAGAAGTAATTCAAGACCACAAATAACAATTTTTTCCACGTATATAATAAATGATTGGTATCATCATCCTCATTATTGCACAAAGCACAACCAACTCCACTATGCACATCCATGATATTTCTTCTTAGCAAATTAATTTTAGTAGGCACTATATTACGTACAAGCTTCCACACAAAACAATCACCCTTACGTACAAGGTTCCCCATTTTACAGTTTGGCAAAACTGGTAGATTCTCTGCAACATCTCACAAAATCATTATTGACGACCTCTCAACTCTTCTTGATAAAGTTGAAATTAATGACATCAGGGCCAGGTGCCTTTGAACTCCCACATGCCCAAACTGCACTTTAATTTCCTCTTAAGAGAAAGCTGAGATAAAAAACTGCCCCGCGGAAATACAATTAAGACATAACAATTGAGCTGAAATACACTTGTAAGATATCGGGATATATAAATTAAATACCTAATATAAATAAAATACCCGGGAAGAGAAGAGGCACTGCCCGGGAATAGAAGAAAACCGTCCGGGAAGAGAAAGGATACCACCTGGGAAGAGAAGGAACGGGAAGAGAATAGACACCACCCAGGAAGATAAGGGAACCACATGGGAAGAGAATGGACACCACCCAGGAAGAGAAGGAAACCACCCGGGAAGAGAAGGGACACCACCCGGGAAGAGAAGAAAACCACACGAGAAGAGAAGGGACACCACCCCGGAAGAGAAGGAAACCACCCGGGAAGAGAAGGAAACCACCTGAGAAGAGACCTGGGAAGAGAAGAACCGGTGCACAAAATTTGATATGGAATTGACACATGTACACACATGCATGATGACACCTCACATTTCAAGTTCCAATAAAGTGTCATGATGGACAATAACATGGTAAAGACATGTCAGATGAAATGATTACATTGACTTTCAATTCCTTCAAATAAATAAAGAGAATGACCGATGGTTTCAAGGGGGTTTCATCAATAATGCTACACCAAACATCATTTCTCTTCACTTTATTTACCATTTTATTGTACAAAAAATATTGCAACCCTTTGATACTATAGTGAAATTTATACTGGACTAGGTCCCGTGGTTTTTTCCTTCGATTTGAGGGGTTTTCAGGTAAAAATCTTGTGTCTCATTTAATTTATTATACCCGGTAATTTTTTGAGATAACAATATATATATAATAACACTGTCATTTTGATGTTGAAACTACATGTGCATTAGCATGCATTTTTCAATTTTTCGTCGGACCCTCTTAAATAATGAGGTCTTAATTATAAATTTCGAATTCATTTCTGTGGGTCTTAAGTCTTCTGTCTTAAATATGTTACACCACTTAAAGAAAAGTTGTGCACAAAATAATGAGAAAATATTAAAAAAAAATTCTAAGCAAATTGCTTAGAATATGGGGAGAGAATTACAAAACTCATACTATAATTCGGTTCAATTTAGGTTTTAGTCCTTTTAAATAGCCCAAATTTTGGTATTAATGCAACAAGTTGGTTTATTAATTTTTTTACTTCCAGTTCTTTTTTGTTGAGTGTTAATGCACTAGCATGTCCGGCGATATGTCATCAAAATTTAGTATCATATCAACACTCCGAAAAAAAAAAAAGAGATTTAGGTTTTTTTGAGAACACAAATTTATTGAACTAAAACCAAAATTTGAATAATTAAATAATCAAAGCCTAAAATAGGCATTTTAGAGAATATTTTTGCTAGTGTTTTTTCAAAAATAGGGGAAATATATTAAAACGGCCCTTTAGTTTGAGTTCATATCCGGTTCAATCCCTAAAGTTTTATGTAAATCAGTTTAGTCCCTAAAGTTTTAAATATTTCTCACTTCAGTCCTCTGCCGTTAAGTCGGCCGTAGAAGTAAACCGAGAAGGCTTGAATCTGGAATATTTTTAAAATTTTAGGGACTGAATTGGGAACAAGCTAGACCCAATTTAGTTCCTAAAGTTTTAAAACTATTTCTGAACTATGTTCGCTTCTCACGATCGACTTAACGTCATGTACCGAACCGAGAATTTTTTTAAAACTTTAGGAACTAAATCGGTTGACTGAAAATTTAATGGAATAAATCGAAAATATCTCCAAACTATATTAACGTTTTAATATATTATCCCCAAAACAGAGTATTAGGTGCAACTTTACTTGTTTATTAAATAATAAAAAAAAACCTGATCATATTGAGAAACTTGCATTTTTCATTGTATATATGACGTCATGAATCGACAAAAAAAATAGGTTAGAGATGGATACCACATGAGTTAAAATAATAAAGGCGTCGAAAACATATAATAATTAATAATTGTGGAAATTAAAGCACACATGTTAAATATTCACTATTTGAGTGACCCCTCATACTTTTTATCACTTACCACCTATAAATCCCATACCTTACCTTACCAAATATTGCAGAATATTTACAAACCTCAAGACATTGTTGAATCAATTCTAATACCAGTTAAAATACCCTTTACTCCCTTTAAAAATGCTTCAAATCTTGCAGAAATCAGTTGCATTAAACTCCATCATCATGCTTGCGAGACAGCTGAAGTGGGCATGGAATCATCTTCTTTACCAATCCTTTGTTTCGCCGAATGATTTTAACACGGCAGATTCAGGTAACCGTGTTGAATGTGTTTTGTGTCTGTGCAAAATTGATGAAGACGATGAAGTTGCAGAGGCTACACGTAATCATTTGGTTCACAGGGTTTGTTTGGATAGAGGTGTCGGAATAGGGGGCCAGAAAAAGTTTAGTCCGCCACCGCTGGAGGCAGTGCTCTGCCAAGAAATTATACGAATCAGGCTTTCAGCAACCACATATAGAGATGGCGAGAGGTGGTGGCTGCGTTGAAGCATTTTTTAATGCTTTTTCGTTTCTCGTATGTCTATTATATTTCATGTATTAAGTAATTAAATATATATGATATGAAATGTTTTCGTATCATATATATTTAACACTGTTGGTTTATATATAGTCCACTTTATGAATAAATATTATTTACAAGGTAAATTGCATGAGATATAAAAGAATCGGTGACAATTTACTCCTTGTGTATCGCTAATATACATTTTGTCTATATGATTTGTAATTAGACAATTTACGTTCACGATGTTTGGAATAAATAATTTACCCCATACGATTTTGAAAATAGTCATTTTACTCTTTGTGATTTGCAAAACATAAAACAATATCCCTTATATAGAGGATGCATTTTGCATCTATTCACAAATCAAATGAGATTAACTACCTATTTTCAACTCACAAGAAGTAAACAATCTATTTTCAAGTCACAGAGGTGTAAATTGTCTATCTAGAAAGTCATAGAGATCTGTTGCAAAAAATAGAGCTGAATAATATATATGTGTATGTATATGGTAATTTTTTTCTCTTTTCTAAAGCAAATATAGAATAATATTGTAAAAATTGGAAGGTTTTAACGTGTCTTGAAATCGAGTCATTCAACCCTGTGGTGAAGGCAATGCCCACTAATTCATTTTGAGACGGTGGGATCCACATATAGGGGTGGAGAGCCCCAAAATGAATTGTGACTATTGGATTTACCCTTACACTGTTTGGTTAAAAAAAGGAGATTTGAAATTGGATTTGAAATTCATGGATTTGGAATCTCATTTGGTGTTTGGTAAAAAATTTAAAATGTTATTTTATAATTGGGTTTGATAGTTAAAAAAGATATTATTTATATTTAAAAAATTCTATATTACTTTTTTTTAAATACCACTTTCAATGTGTGACATTTTTATATTTCAAATACTTGGTTTAATTATGATATTATTTGATATTTGAAAAAAATTATATTACTTATGTTTTAAATACAATTTTCAATGTATAACAAATTTTTATATTTCAAATGCTTGGTTTAATTATGATATTTTTATAAAAATTAGGTGAAAGAAATAACTTAAATAAATAAAACATAAGAACTAGTATTCTAATATTGTAGAATTATTAAATAAATATAAAAATTAAAATTTAATATCACTATATACATGGATAACAAATTGTTATGGTTTAGTTATTTGTTTTAACAACGTTATTTTTATAAAATTATGTAAAAATATTAAATTAAATTAACGGAACATAAGATTTATGATTATGATATTTTAAAATTATAAAATCAGTATAAAGTTGGAAATTTGAGCTTACTATGTATGCAATCAACAAATTTTTATATTTTAAATATTCAATGTAATTATAAATTTTTTATAAAATTATGTAAAAGAATTATTTTAAATAAATGAAATATATAATTTATTTATGATATTATAATTGGCGCATGTCTTTTTTCTTGGTGTGCATTTAATTATTACTGATGCATGTATTTATAACTGGTGCATGTAAATTATAACTGTTGTATCATAATCATAACTGGTGCATACAATTTATAACAGATGCATGTAATTTTAACTGGTGTAAAAGAAGAGTGATAATGCAAAAAGGAGAGAGAGAATGCAAAAGGTAAAAGAGAGAATCCGAAAGGGAAGATAGAGAATATGAAAAGAATGAGAGAAAATGATAAAAGAATGAGAGAGAAATTAAAAAGGGAGAGAGAGAATTCATAAAGTAAGGGTAGTTGTTTTTTTTGTCTGAATTGCACCTAAGTGATTTAATGTTTTTTCCTGACTATGTTCAACAATTTTTCACCATAGGAGACCGGTCTGATTTTTTCCCAAAACAAACCCGATCATATTGAGAAACTTGCATTTTTTGAGTTTCTTTGAGATAAACATTGTATATATGACGTCATGAATCGACAAAAAAATAGGTCGAAAACATATAAGAATTAATAATTGTGGAAATTAAAGCACACATGTTAAATATTCACTATTTGAGTGACCCCTCATTTTTTTTGTCACTTACCACCTATAAATCCCATACCTTATCTTACCAAATATTGCAGAATATTACCATACCCTCAACTCCCTTTAAAAATGCTTCAAATCTGGCAGAAATCAGTTGCATTAAACTCCATCATCATGCTTGCGAGACAGCTGAAGTGGGCATGGAATCATCTTCTTTACCAATCCTTTGTTTCGCCGAATGATTTTAACACGGCAGATTCAGGTAACCGTGTTGAATGTGTTGTATGTCTGTGCAAAATTGATGAAGACGATGAAGTTGCAGAGGCTACACGTAATCATTTGGTTCACAGGGTTTGTTTGGATAGAGGTGTCGGATCCGGGGGCCAGAAAAAGTTTAGTCCGCCACCGCTGGAGGCGGTGCTCTGCCAAGAAATTATACGAATCAGGCTTTCAGCAACCACATATAGAGATGGCGAGAGGTGGTGGCTGCGTTGAGGCATTTTTTAATGCATTTTCGTTTCTCGTATGTCTATTATATTTCATGTATTAAATAATTAAATATATATGACATGAAATGTTTCGTATCATACATATATAACACTGTTGGTTTATATATAGTCCACTTTATGAATAAATATTATTTACAAGGTAAATTGTATGAGATATAAAAGAATCGGTGGCAATTTACTCCTCGTGTATCGCTAATATACATTTTGTCCATATGATTTGTAAATAAACAATTTACATTCACGTTGTTTGGAATAAATAGTTTACCCCATATGATTTTGAAAATAGTCATTTACTTTTTGTGGTTTGCAAAACATAAAACAATATCTCTTATATAGAGGATGTATTTTGCATCTATTCACAAATCAAATGAGATTAACTGTCTATTTTTCAAATCACAAGAAGTAAACAGAGGTGTAAACTGTCTATTTTCAAATCACAGAGGTGTAAATTGTCTATCTAGAAAGTCATAGAGGTCCGTTGCAAAAAATAGAGCTGAATAATATATATGTGTATGTATATAGTAAATTTTTTTCTCTTTTCTTATGCCATATAGAATAATATTGTAAAAATTGGAAGGTTTTAACCTGTCTTGAAATCGAGTAATCATGTGGTGAAGGCAATGTCCACTAATTCATTTTGAGACGGTGGGATCCACATATAGTGGTGGAGAGCCCTAAAATGAAGTGTGACTATTGGATTTACCCTTACACTGTTTGGTTAAAAAAAAAGGATTTGAAATTGGATTTGAAATTCATGAATTTGGAATCTCATTTGGTGTTTGGTAAAAAATTTAAAATGTTATTTTATAATTGGGTTTGATAGTTTAAAAAGATATTATTTATATTTAAAAAAATCTATATTACTTTTTTTTAAATACCACTTTCAATGTGTGACATATTTTTATATTTCAAATACTTGGTTTAATTATGATATTATTTGATATTTGAAAAAAATTATATTACTTATGTTTTAAATACAATTTTCAATGTATAACAAATTTTTATATTTCAAATGCTTTGTTTAATTATGATATTTTTATAAAAATTAGGTGAAAGAAGTAACTTAAATAAATAAAACATAAGAACTAGTATTCTAATATTGTAGAATTATTAAATAAACATAAAAAAATCAAAATTTAATATCACTATATACATGGATAACAAATTGTTATAGTTTAGTTATTTGCTTTAACAACGTTATTTTTATAAAATTATGTAAAAATATTAAATTAAATTAACAGAACATAAGATTTATGATATTTCAAAATTATAAAATAAGTATAAAGTTGGAAATTTGAGCTTACTATGCATGCAATCAACAAATTTTTAATTTTAAATATTCTATGTAATTATAATATATTTTTTATAGAATTATGTAAAAGAATTCATTTAAATAAATGAAATATAAAATTTATTTATGATATCTTTAAATTATGATAAATTATAAATATTAAAAAAGAAAATAGAATCCAAAATCCCACCATTTTTAATCAATTAAGTTAACTATTCCAAATCCTTTGAAGTCCCTCAAATTTTGAATTCCGTTTTAAAATCACATTCTACCAAACATGTAAAATGG
This sequence comes from Haberlea rhodopensis, assembly GCA_907163345.1. Lineage (NCBI taxonomy): Eukaryota > Viridiplantae > Streptophyta > Magnoliopsida > Lamiales > Gesneriaceae > Haberlea > Haberlea rhodopensis. The sequence goes on from CAJQUN010000979.1 coordinate 76,669, forward strand.
TATCTGCAAATCTAAATTCCATCGAAACCCATCTTTTTTGGGTCTCCAAACACACAATTAGGACAATATTCTAGGGTGACCCCTTGAAATCAAATTTAGTTTTGATTTTTTTGAATAACCACCATTTATCCATTCCACGTTAGAAAGAATTATTACCTGGCCTAGGTCCAAGCCAGCGACATAAATTGTTTGTAACAGGCTAATATGCACGTAGATCAATTGGAAAAAACGACTCAGGTGTGGAGATTTTTCTTTCATTCAATTATAAAACGTACAAATGACACACCTAGTCAATAAAATTTTTATTATAAGGGAAAAGTAATTTGTCCTAAATTATATTATGGTTAATTATAAATTAAAATAAAATAGATGTAAGTATCATAACTCGACATCTTTTACACTTTTAGTATTTTTTTTATTAGAGTACTGATATGAAATAGATAATTGCAATGCTTAGCATCATGTTAGCAATGATAAGCATCATGTTAAGAATATCCGGCATATATAATTACTCTGGCAAAAAAAAAAAGAAAAAGAAAAAAAGAGAGACTAAAATGCCAAAAAAAAAAAGAGAAGAAAGTTTCTATTTTTGACTACTTCAATGACCAGGACATGCGGTTGTAGCCACTTGCAATATGAAGAATCGCGCACACAGCAGGTGCCGATTGATCGCTACAAATGCAGCGATCGATCGTCGAAGGGCCGTGACGAAGTCTGTTGCGGGCGATCGATCGCTGGAAATGTCGCGATCGATCGCCGCGAGGCAGAGAGGTATGGCGATCGATCGCCATGTCAAGGCGATCGATCGGTAAGGCTCGCGATCAATCGCCTCGACACAGCGATCGATCGCCAGCAGTTGAATTGTGGGAAATGAATTTTTTTTGACGAATTTTTGGTATTTGGCTATTATTTGGCTTCTAATATTGGGTTGTGTGATTGTGTAGAACCATCCCAGGTGCGACGCAACCAAGGAAGTGAAGTCATATCAAATCCCACTTTTGGAAAGGTACGTAAAGAGACGTACGGGCACCCAACGGTACATGTATCTATTATACTCATTGATTATGCATTGTGGATGCGAGTATATATGAAATTGTGCATAATACTTGCCGCTGTCATATCGTAGCGATGAAAGAATATTTGCCGCCAAATGTTGAAGCGAGGGTATTGCCGCATGTCGCATTTGCGCGAGGTTATTCAATGTCGCTAATATGTCGAAGCGAGGGTATTACTGTTGTTGTCATGACAAGCGATGTGCATTAAAATACACTATTATAACAGACTAGGGATTGATGATTGGTGAATATGAAATGGTGTTATGTCATGACATGTGTAGAACCATTAAATAATCTATTGATTATACTCATGAGTTATGGTACATGGACAATAAAAAAGGGAGCGTTTATAATGCATGGAAAAAACAGGAAGTGTTTTATTACGTTTTATGCATTTACGCCTTACATTCATATTGTGTTGGATATGGATTATTATATGCTCATGTTTTGGGGGTTGTCCTTGTAGATACATTTTGGCATGATAAAGGGGCTAAGACGGGTTGAGGCGGTGAGCTTGTGAAGAACGCTTTTGATAAGGAAGGACATGATTATTTTGTATAGTGTCTACTCTAGGAGTAGTTAAAGCTATAGTGTATAACATTCATTTGATAGAGAATGTAATTAATCCATTTGAAAGTCCTTAACTTGGCATGTAATTCTTAAGGCTCAAAGTCTCAACACGAACTTTTATACTCTGATAATGTATGTTAGCTCTAATTATGTCTTTAATCCGCACTTAAGGAACTAGGGTCCTTACACTTGCAAAATGTCTATGAAAGCCCCATACTAAACTGGTCGATATAATAGGTTGCACCATATGAATGACCATAGATCAGGCTTGTTATGCCTTATACAATAGATGATACATTTCCATCTACGAACGTATAGAAAAATTGTTAGGCACACCACTCCCAACAATCCCCTAGAAATTTCTTCGTGGACAGCTCAAACATACGACCTCCCTTTGATACAACTTGTTAATGTTAAACACTTACTGCCAAAGTTATAGGTGTTAGCATATGCACAATTTTACCTTATACAGTAGCAGAACAATGCCTCATACTAAGCTAAAAATGGACATTATGGGTTGCACCATGTGGGTACCAATAGACGAGGCTTGTTATGACTTAGATTGTGGATGAAACACCTCTGTCCATGAGTGCAGAGAAGAATTATTGGATAGACCACTGCCAACAATTGTTAGGTTCAAATAACACCACTGGTCCGAATTTTGTTGTTAAAAAAATTGTTTATTTTATTACTAATAAGTTTATCAAGTGTGCAACTAAGTTGTTCATTGCTAGAGTTGAAGGAGGTTAAATCCTGTGGAGTCAGATTACACCAAAGATCAACAAAAATGATCAAACATTCTAGGCCAGATACTTGACGATTAGCGAAACTAATCAATGTCAGGACATCATAATGGCCCGCCGTGTTTAACAAAGATCAGACTAGTCGATTAGCAAGTGGAATTAAAACTAACATACCTTGATGAATATATAATCAGTTGTGAGCAACTCAACTGATATATACAAAGACCAGCTGAGTCATTCATAGAGCTGAAGAAGCAAATACATGCAATGTATCAATTGAATTATCACCAGCATCCTCTCTTATCGATAGACTAGCTAGCAAGATTAGAACAACTGAGATTGTAGAAGCCAACAAGACAATACGACCATTGGAAAGACATAAGAAGGTACATATAGAACCATAAATATGATAGATACCTTCCAACAAGCATATTCATGACTCTAACGGACACATCTATGCCAAAGACTTTATATATACTTGTAGAAAGAAAAAAAGAAGAGAGACGATTTAACATCTCTTGCAACTCACCACATATTTATTCTAAGATCGGCTTATAAAAATAACTCCTTATATATACGTGCCATCGGTGATTATAATGTATATCACCACTTGTGTGATACAAACACTCTAGTCAAATACTCGGTGAGCTTGAATGTAATGAGTGGTTGTATGACTGTCAGCCATGTTGTCTAGATAGAGGAGTTTCAATTGAGTTAGGATATTCAACTGAAATGAGTTTGTAGAGCTATATGTATGAATCAAAATCTTTTAGGTCATGTTTTTTTTTGTTTTGTTTTTAACTTGGTTTTGTTACCCGAAATTCAATTTAATCTCTCAGTATAATTATTTTAAAACTTGAGCTATTGTTGTTCAACTTGCCTAGGCTGACCACCGACGATAGCAACAAATACTATTCTAGCCCCAGTGGTATGGACGATTGGTAAGAATTGAGGTGATGTGAGCTGATTTCAACATAGGTTCGAATCTCGTGGTGGGTAAATTTTCACTGAAATATTGTGGGTGTTTGTTCTGGGATTGGTACCCTGTTATCCCTCTTCCTCATAATCCTATCATCCATGCACATCATTCGATAAATATTTTGTTGGTAGTTTATAATTTTTTTCTTGACAGATGGGATTGCTAACTTCAGGCAAATAGTATAATTAATGAAAAGGAGAATATGTGACCCAAATTTAATTATTGTCGAACTTGTCTTATAGTTGTGGCCCTCACCATATCTAATCTCTATATTTACACCGTCCATTGTCCTACAAATTTAGAGGTTATGTGAAATTCTACCGCATAATTGTTTTTTATTTAATTAATATATTGACCATAGCTTAGAAATAAACACATATAATTGAAGAGAAATAATAACTTAAATCAGGGGGTGTGAAATATATATGTAGTGTTAAAATTAAAAATTAGAAGGGTAAATTCTAAGGTAATCTATCACAGTATAGGGTAAAATTGGACAAGCTTTATAGAAAAAAACTAATGTGTGAATTTAATTTAAAAAAAATTATTTTTCTACAAAAGCGTAAAGTGATTACGCCATCACAGTTACTGCATCACCTAGGTGATGCATATATTACTTGGAGAAAATGGTAACTGTTACTCTACTGGAATAGTGTCACACCAAGTAGTAGAGATATATACTACACCAGTTTTTTTATTCTTTCGTTTCTCACATTTTTCTTCATCCTGAATCAAAAACAGAAACTCGTTAAAGAAATTTGATATTTTTAACATATACAAGAAATGATAAGAATAACAACATTATATATTAAAAAAAAAATTGGTTTAAGGTTTAATAACATTAAAACCGAGACTTAATCAAACTTTTTTTTTTTGTTTAAGGCAATTATGATTTAATTTCAGATCGATTTCTGATTTATTATGTACAAAAGATAATATATGTTGTAGGGGAAGAAAATGAATATCCTCAATCTAATATACGAAGACTTCTTGATGTGTTCTTAACACACATGAGTTGTAATCAATTCAGTGATATTTGTAGGTATATCATATGATACGAGATCAATCAATAAGAATATGAACAGAATTCAAATGTGGAAATTGAGAAACTAACAAAAAAAAACAAAGGAATTTTTACGTGGTTCCACAAACTACAGTCGGCGATGATTTTATTGAACACTTCGAGATATAATATGATTCTGCGGTACAATAATTCGTTCCGAGGCTCACTCTATCATTTACAATGAATCACTCCTTGAATTCTCTACACTAATCACAATGCCATATCTCCTTCTTGGAACGTCAAGTTCTTGCGTGTTTAGTGAATTGCTTCTTGTGTTTTTCTCCCCCTCCTAGGAATATCCAGGAGCCCCCTTTTATAGAGTCCATCAAGCTCCACCTGCTCTTCAAGTTCTAGGTCACAAAATAACCGTTCAACCAACCGAAAAAACCAACCAGCTGCAACCGCCAATATCCAACTGATATATGGCTTGAGCTTGGACCAAACTTCCAGCCTTCAAAGTGTTATGGAATCCATGGGTTATGTTGGGGGTGCCCTTAAGGGCACTACCCTTTGGACACCCCCAACCATTGGATTGGCACAACCAAAGGTTGGGTGTGCCAATCCAATGGCCATGCAGTGCCCTTCAGGGCAGCATCAAATAAACCGGAATGAATAATGAGACACTTGTTCAACAAATCTCCACATTGTCTCTTATTCAATCCTCCCAAAAATCGTCTCCTTTTGTCTTTTCTTAAGGCTGAGTATCACTGGTCCTTTTAATCAGTCCCATACTCACAGATTCCACAGTGATCGGCATGTGTCCCAAATTACATCCTAAGTTTGTTCCCTTATCCTTTGTAATCTTCGATCTTAATGGCTTCCCAAACTTCCTAGATTCAATATTACTAGTCTGAGAGGTTGCACCAACGTCATATGAACCTTGATATGCTTGTCGATGTATAGCATGCGATCTTATGGGGTTCCTCTGCCTTCCTAGAAGTAGCTTGTGGTTCTACAGACAAGGAAGACCTCCTCTTAAACCACTGTGATTTGATCTATCTCCAGTAGGCTCCACCTTAACTTGTGTATCCCCTTTAAGCACATAAATCCAATTTTGCCATACACCTTGCATAATGATCTGTCTTCCTCTTGATATGGATAGAACCTATTCTCTGCTTTGAATGAGCATCCGATCTGATCTAATGTACCCAAAGAGACCAAGTTCCCTTTGAGATCTGGAACATAGTGAACTTCACGTGATACAACTTCCTTCCCATCACACAACTTCAATCTCATATTGCCAACACCTATAACATTACACGATTTGTTGTTTACAAGCTCTACTTGTCCATGTTCTATGACTTTAAAGGACTCAAGCCATGATTTATTGGATGTGATGTGCCTCGAGCATCCTGTATCTAAGATCCAATTTCCATTGTCCTTAGTCTCAGTTACACAAAAATGTCCGCCATATCAAATTCATCATGTACCACCACTGACTCTCCTGGTTCCCTTTGTTTTTCAGCATTTTGTTTTTTTCTAGGCAATCCCTTTTAACGTGCCCTTCCTTGTTGAGGTAGAAATATTTGATACTTCTAATTTTTAACTCAGTTTTTCCCTTGTTTTTACCACAACATTCACGCTTTTCATACTTTTCTTTCGAGAAAGAGATGCGCCAGTATACTTAATTTCCTCATCTGCCTCTGTTTCCTTAGATTTAAGTGCCTTCTGTATATCATTCAATGACGATGACTCTCTTGCATACTTCATTGTGTCTACGAAAACCGAGTATGATCTTGATAGGGAAGTCGGTAAGATGATGGCTTTATCCTTGTCCTCAATCTTGATGCTAATGTTTTCTAAAGCAAGTAGCAGCTTATTGTAGTCATATAGATTTTCGCTTAAAGATTAGTTTCATCTATCTTAAACCCGAATAACTTCCCTTTCAAATACACTCTATCTTGTAGAGACTTGGTAATGGAATGAGATTCAAGTTTCAGCCATATACCTACTGCCGTTTCTTCCGAAGAATCCTCCCGCAGCACCTTGTCATTCAAATGAAGTGTGAGAGTACTGAAGGCCAATTCCATCATATCCGCCTTTTGATCTGCGGTCAGTGATTCAGGGAGGGCACTCAGACCACCAAGGCCTTCACAACCTTTGTTGAACAAGAATTGCATACATTTTTCGTTTCCACAATCCGAAATAACTTTTACCATTGAACCGATCACTTCTATCTTGGTTGTCATCGTTCTTAATTGTCTTCCCACGGACTACGCCAGTTGTTATTAATCTTGAACTTATATCAAAGATTAATATATTCTTTCACTTTTAATATTATTAGCAGCAGTACATATACAATCAGTAACGCACCAAAGACATAAATACACAACACTTGAACTCTGTTTCTTGAAATGAATATACGAAGACTTCAATTCAGAGATATTTGTACGTATATCATATGATACGATATCAATCAATACGAACATGAACAGAATTCAAATGTGGAAATTTAGAAACGAACAAAAAAAAATTTACATGGGTGATTCTACAGTACAAGAGTTCCTCCCGAGACTCACTCTATCATTTACAATGAATCGCTCCTTGAATTCTCTACACTAATCTCAATACCCTATCTCATTCTTGGAACATCCAGATCTTGCGTGTTGAATGAATTGCTTCTTGTGTTTTTCTCCCCCTCCTAGGAATATCCAGGAGCCCCCTTTTGTAGAGTCCATCAAGCTCCACCTGCTCTTCAAGTTCTAGGTCACAAAATAACCGTTCATCCAACAGAAAAAACCAACCAGCTGCAACCGCCAATATCCAACTGATATATGGATTGAGCTTGAACCAAACTTTCAGCCTTCAAAGTGTTATGGAATGAATAATGAGACACTTTTTCAGCAGTCCTGTGATTCCAAATCACTATTGTAAGCTGCAAGCCGTGTATCCAGAGATGTATGTCCGAGTTGATGTAGTTTGAGAACATGAAGGTTAGGTGGACGCCGAGGATCTCCTCGGTGTGGCCAATACGACGGTCAAGTAAGTGCTCACAAAACAAGTGAAACAAGAATAATAAAAGTATTGATGAATTCTTCATAATATATTCTATAATTATATGAAGAACCTGTGTAGAGTATTTTTCGGAATAGATTGAATGTCCTTATATTGTTGGATGCTCCTATTTGTAGTGGATTTTTCAAGAGTAACGGCCGGGAAGTCTCGGACCATGATTACGATCTGCGCATGATCCTCCGCAATTGTTGTCTAACATTAACTTGATATGCCCACGATCCGTCCATGATGTGCGTTTGTCTTCCCTTAACTGTTGCCTAGCACTAATAATGGCCGAGGTGGCACTCTTCCATCTCATTCATAACATTATTGGGATTGCTTGATTGATATACAAATCATATTTGAGAAGATTTATTAGTCGTGGAATACATCAGTCATGTATTATTAGTCGTTTGATTAAGTCTATATGAAATCAAACTATGTCTACGCCTGACTAATCCTTAACTTATTACCTAATTGGCTCTGAGACCATTCAAGACCTCCTATGAATTCATCATAAATCTAGGAATTTTACAGACTATAAAAACCGTCTATCTTTGAACTATATCCGTACAAAACACCCTAATCGACACACCTTGTCATAAGCGGGCAACAGTACAATAGTTCTCAAAATGACAGTTTTAATCTTCAAACCTAGTATGATTTATTCATAAGATAAATAAGGATCAATTTAAGACATAAGTAAGTAGATGAGATTTAAGCTAACACAAGTAAATAATTAGCCTATCATTATTGTGTTTAAAACAATAATATTAAAAACCATACTTATAGTGATGAAGATCAGAATACTTGAAGATGTAACAAAAGTAAACTATTTATTGGATTCTTGAATATATTACAGATAGAAGTAGATTTTTTTTCGTCTGCCTTACAGCAAGAAATAAGAAGTCCTTATATAGGAGAAAACTCTGGACTTGAACAACGGATTTCCAACTAAAATACAAATAGTAAAGCACATTAACAATAAAATACACACTAATTTACATAGTGGATGGCAACATATGCCATCGTACCATACTTTATTAAAGTAATAATCCATTTAGTCATATCCACTAATGTTTGTCGGACATTTGTCAAAAAATTGCGGTAAACAGCATCTGCTTTTTATAATGCTTGTTAGTCCCGGATCTTATCGATGAGATTTTAAAGATGACAAAACAAATCAGACCGGATCGAGAGAAATCAGACTGACCAGAATCAAGCTGTTAAGATGACAAAGCATATCAGATCGGATCGAGGGTAATCAGACTGACCAGATCGATAGCTCAACAACAGAACAAGCTGATAAGTCACATTACTTATCAGACCGGATCGATAAATATCAGACTGACTCAACCGTGGCTTCAGATCGATCTCTATCTTTATCAGATCAGAACAGCTTAGGATACATACAGAATGGCTCCTCAGTCCGAATCATTAACGGCTATTTATTGTAGCATTTAATGTTGTAATTAATGCTACAAAGGACCAAAGACTGAAGATTGCCATAATAGGTAAGAAGACAAAGAGTAGCTTACCTAACAGTCGCCGAAAGTATGAACCAGAACGGCAAGTTTCCTGAAGAAGAAGACTGAAGCCTACTCAGTGTTTAAGCAGAGTCAAAGTTGCACATTAAAGGAAATAATGTCGTTGGTACATTCAACTATAAAAGGATGCAACAAAAGGAACTTACTGACGCTGGCTACTGACTCTTGCTGTTCAATTGAAAAACGCACAAGAAAGCAAAAATCAGCACAAGCTTACAAGTTCAGAAGCTCTCGAGCTGAAATCATTCTTAAGCACGTCTTATTTGTAACATTTGATCATTTAGGATCACTGTGCGCATCTTGTGTTTTCCATATTGAAAATCAGAAAGTGAGAAACATATTGTAACTGTCAGACAGAGTGTGTCTGAGCAGATTGAGTGACTAGGAGTTTCAGATTGGTAGTGAGGTAAATCCAGTCTGAATCGGGTTTGTACAACAGGATTGTATAAATCAAAGTCTTCTAGTATAATCCTTCCTTAATTGGAAGAAGGGGAGACGTAGAAGGATTACATCACCTTCGAACTTCCAGAAACATATCCCGTGTATCTTATTTCTGCACTCGTTCTTTCTCACTAGCCATCGAGCCGTTCTTTCATACAAGAACAGACCGTTCCGCACTTATATTTTCAGTGGTCTGTTTTGTACAAGAATTGATTAAGAAACAGATTTCTTTCACTAATCCGAAAGAAATCACGAAGGATTAATTTTTAGAAGGAGTGTTCATTCACCCCCCCCCCCCCCCTCTAAACACTCCGGACCGATCCTAACAAGTGGTGTCAGAGCAGGTCATCTTAATCAGCTAAATCACTCAAGTTGATGGCATCATTCAACAAAATCCCTATGTTCTCAAAAGAAGACTATGATGACTGGAGAATCAGAATGCAAGCTCACCTGGCAGCTCAGGATGACGACATGTGGTTCGTCATCACTGATGGACCAATGAAGATCCAAAAAATAAATACAGCAGTCGCCATTACCGGTGGAGAACCACAAATGGTAGAAAAGGACAGATCCCTCTGGACGAATGAGGAAAGAAAGAAAGCAAATCTCGATAATGTGGCCAAAGACATCTTGTTCAAGACTTTGGACAAGAACATGTTCAGCAAAATCAAAATGTGCTCTACTGCCAAAGAAATTTGGGAGAAGATAGCACAGCTATGTGAAGGCAACGACCAGACCAAAGAAAACAAGTTAACTGTTGCTCTTCAAAGATTTGAGAGCATAAAGATGAAAAGTGGAGAAACTCTAAATGAGTTTGATGAAAGAGTCACCGGCATCATAAATGAACTGAATGGTCTGGGGAAGGAATATTCTAACAGAGAGATCGCTCTGAAAGTGATGAGAGCTCTGCCAAAGGAATGGGATGTTAAGACCATTGCCATGAGGGAATCAAAAGATCTTAACAAGGTTGAAATTTATGATCTGTTTGCAGATCTTAAGGCCTATGAGTTTGAACTGATAAGCAGAGGTGAAGCAGAGCCATTCATCTCTCAACCAAACAAGGCCCTGGCAGCCATTCCAGACCAGATCGCTTCAACATCAGACCGATCTGCTGAACAGATAAGTAACGATGATATGTCATTATTTATCAAGAAATTCGGTAAATTTATGTCTAAGAATAAGAGGAACTTCAAACCCTCTCATCATTATAAATCAAGAAAAGATGATACTGTTAATGATCAGGCTTGCTACAATTGTGGTAAGACCGGACACTTTATTGCAGATTGCACCAGACCGAAGAAAGAAGAACGGAAAGAGAAAGACCGCAAGAATCATGGAATATCCCAAAAAGTCCTAGTAGCTGAAGAAGGAAACAGCAAATGGGCTCAGACAGACTCAGACTCGGAAAGTTCTGAATACTCTTCCAGCGAAAGCGAAGAAGATATTCAATGTCTTATGGCAGACGAAGAGATGAGTCAGACAGACGAGGTATATGATATTAACTCAAATGAATTTACACGAGAAGAGCTCATGTCCGCACTGCAAGACATGGCTAATGATTATAGAATCTTAGCTGAATCATTTGAGAAGAATAAAGTTAAAGTCAGTGATCAAATGGATGAGCACAACAAACCAATCTGCTCTGAGCAGGGTGAGTGCAAAAATCTCCAGATCGAGCTGAATAAGCTGAAAACTTCTTATGATCAGCTCCATGAAGAAAATAAGAGAATTAGCACACAAAATGCTAAGCTCTCACATATATTCAAAACATGGACAAAATCCAGAACATCCTTGGAAGAATTACAAGAGGTTCAAAGAAACGTCGGTGATTTCACCGGAATAGGCTTTGACACCAAATAATGCACCAAAGATGAATCTGAGCTGTTGCTGGTAAAGAATCAAGTCAAACAAATGACATTTGTTAAATCCAGCACAGTATATGAAACTGAAGCACCTAAGGTTCAAACAGGAGTCTCTTACGTGAATCAAAATCTGAGAAAAGGAATTGGTTATGTTGACCAAGCCAAAGAAAAGGCACCAGCAAGATTTGCGTCTATCAGACCAAATCCAAAGGTGCAAGATCGAAGGCAAGGAAGACAATACAATTACTATAACTCAAAACCGATTCAACGAAGATATAGACTACCTTATGAGAATCAAAGGTTTTCACAGCGCGCACATTATCACACACAACATCGAAACAGACCAGCACACAGCACACCCTACACACACAAGCCATTGAAGCTGATCAGGTGTGGGTTCCCAAAGGGCTAATCCGTTCTGGACCCAAATAGGATTGGGTACCAACAATAATTATATTTGATGATAGGTACCGAAGAAACTCGCATCAGACTGGTATTTGGACAGTGGGTGCTCCCGTCACATGACTGGAAACATCGAGCTGCTGTCTGAAGTGACAGAATGTATTGGACCCAAAATCATTTTCGGAGATAACTCAAAGGGTAAGACCGTGGGCAAGGGTAAGATTGTCCATGGTAACATTATTATCAATGATGTGCTGTTAGTTGAAAATCTGTGCTATAATCTGATCAGTATTAGTCAACTCTGTGATAATGGTTATGCTGTAGAATTTCACAAACACACTTGCACTGTTAAATCATCAGACGGTATAACCTTGCTCGTAGGAATCAGGAATGGAAATACATATAAGATTAACTGGAATCATGCTCAACCTGATAACCCTACTTGTTTCATCGCTAACAATGATAATAAACATTGGCTGTGGCATAAGCGTTTGAATCATATAAACTTTAAGACCATTTCCAGCCTGTGTAAACATGATTTAGTTATCGGTCTGCCCAAGATCGATTTTGCTAAGGATAAGATCTGCGAAGCTTGCCAAATGGGCAAACAGATCAGATCATCCTTCAAGAACAAGAATGCCAAATCCTCATCCCGATGTTTAGAATTACTGCATATGGACTTGTTTGGTCCTATACCAATAACAAGTTTAGGGGGAATGCGGTATACTCTTGTTGTTATTGATGATTACTCACGCTTTACATGGACTATATTTTTGAGCAGTAAAGATCAGACCGGTCCGAAGTTGATCAAGCTGCTGAAACGAACTCAGAACGAGAAATCATCCAGTATAGACAGGATTCGTAGTGACAAAGGCACTGAGTTTTCAAATCAGAATCTTGAATCATTTCTAGAAGATCATGGAATCAAGCATGAGTTTTCAGCCGCTCGAACTCCTCAACAGAACGGAGTTGCAGAACGAAGAAACAGAACGCTCAAGGAAGCAGCAAGAACAATGCTTGCTGATTCTGGCATTTCGCAAAAGTTCTGGGCAGAAGCTGTAAACACTGCTTGCTACACTCAAAATCGGTCTATGATTATCAAGAAGCTGAATCTCACCCCTTATGAAATATGGACTGGTAACAGGCCGTCTATTTCTCACCTTCATGTGTTTGGCTGCAAATGCTTCGTTCATAACAATGGTAAGAATCATCTTACAGCATTTGAAGCTAAGTCAGATAATGGAATATTTTTAGGATATTCATCAACTAGCAAAGCTTATCGAATTTTCAATAACTGTAGAAGAATCTGTTCATGTAGTTTTTGATGAATCATTATGTGTTGAGGGCAACAAAGATTCAATTCAAAATCAGATGGAAAATAGCTAACAGTGATGATGAGATTGTAGCTAACAGGTCAAGAGACAATCCACCAGAACCAGAAGTACCAGACAGACCGGATCAAGCCATTGAAGCTTCCCCAGATCGAGCTGATCCGGATGTTCCTCACTCAAATGTTAAAGCAGACGCTGATCATGCTGCTACCGTTCATCCGACCGGACCAGACAATCCAGAGTCAAGCTATCGATGGACTAAGAAGCATCCACCTAATCTAGTGATTGGTAGTCCCTCTGCACCGATCAGAACCAGAGGACAGATGATGGATGAGTTCACTCATGCTGCCTTCATCTCAACTCTGGAACCCAAGAAGATCGATGAAGCGTTGACTGACTTCAATTGGATTAAAGCAATGCAAGAAGAGCTTAATCAATTCGAACAAAATCAAGTTTGGAGTCTGACCCCCAGACCAAGCGATCTGCCTGTTATTGGAACCAGATGGGTCTTCAGAAATAAGCTAGACGCAGATAAAACTGTGGTTAGAAACAAAGCCAGACTGGTGGCACAGGGATTCAGACAAGAAGAAGGAATCGACTTCGATGAATCATTTGCACCAGTCGCCAGACTTGAAGCTATCCGAATTTTTCTTGCATATGCTGCTTTTAAAGACTTCAAAGTATATCAGATGGACGTCAAAAGTGCCTTTCTTAATGGAAAGCTTCAGGAAGAAGTCTACATTGAGCAACCACCTGGATTTCAGAACCATTTGTATCCTAATCATGTATATCTACTGAATAAAGCAGTGTATGGTCTGAAACAAGCTCCAAGAGCCTGGTATGACACTCTATCTCAATTTCTGCTGAACCATGATTTCCAGATCGGCTCAGTAGATAAAACTCTATTTAAATTTATTAAGGGGGAACATACCCTATTAGTTCAGATTTATGTTGATGACATAATCTGTGGGTCAACTAACCCCAAATTGTGCGAGAAATTCTCTAAGCTAATGCAGGGACAGTTTGAGATGAGCATGATGGGAGAACTTTCATTCTTTTTGGGTCTCCAAGTAAAACAGCTCAGCAATGGCATATTCATCAATCAGACCAAGTATACCAAAGAGCTCCTCAAGAGATTTGGAATGGAAACATGCTCAACTGCATCAACTCCTATGAGTCCCACAATCAAGTTAGACAAAGATGAAGGGGGAACAGCAGTTGAAGTAACCATGTATAGAGGACTAATCGGATCACTATTGTATCTTACAGCGAGCCGGCCTGATATTATGTTTTCAGTCTGTATGTGCGCCAGATTTCAGTCAGAACCAAAGCAATCACATTTTATTGCTGCCAAGCGTATTCTGAAATACTTAAAAGGATCTCAGAACGTTGGTCTTTGGTACTCCAAAGATTCAAACTTCAGCCTGATCGGATACTCAGACGCAGACTACGCTGGTTGTAAGATTGATCGTAAAAGCACCAGTGGAACATGTCAATTTCTAGGTGAAAGATTGATCTCTTGGTTCAGTAAAAAGCAGACATCGATTGCCACGTCCACAGCTGAAGCAGAATATCTAGCTGCTGGAAGCTGTTGCGCTCAAATGCTCTGGATTCAACACCAGCTCAAAGACTATGGCATCCAAGCTGTTGACTCTCCTATATTCTGCGACAACACAAGTGCAATCGCTATAACGTATAATCCAGTTTTGCACTCTCGAACAAAGCACATTGATATACGTCATCACTTTATTCGGGATCATGTTGGCAAAAAGGAAATTCGGATCGAGCACATCTCAACAGAGCAGCAAGCAGCAGACATCTTCACCAAACCGCTCCCAGAGGCTAAGTTTAATTATTTTCGTCAAATTCTTGGATTAATTGACTTATCTTAATAGTTTAGCTATGTTTTCTTTCGCGTTTAAAGATTCTTGTTACCACAGATTGATAATACAATGTTCAGAAAGACACAGACCGGTCCAAACTTTCAGACCGATCTATGTCAATCTGATGTTATCCCATAATCTGTTTGGACAATACATTTTTTTTTTTTGCACAAAAACAGCCCGGACTGATCGCATTTTAACCGCCTTAACTATATGTTATCCTGACCGTTCATTTTTTAATTTCTTTTCATCAGTCATCGAGATAAAGACGCGTGTCTTCTCTCTCATATTTAGCGGGCTGAACATCTCATTATTTCACTTTTTACATATTACCGCTATCTGTTTTCTTACTCTTTCACTCTCCTTCATCCTTGCACCCTTTTACTTTCTCTCAAATGGCTACCATTACTCACAACTCTCTCTCCGTTGAGTTTAATGAAATCTACATGACAGAAGATGCAGAGATGGTATCCATCTTCAGAGCTTTGGAATCTTCTGGTCTGAGAAACTTTCTGGAATGCGGCACCGTTGTTTATGAATCAGAAATCCGCGAACTGTTCGGCAATGCCGTCTCCCAGAAGACATCAATATCTACTACCATCAAGGGCACAACTTTTGAGATCTCGCCGTTGACGCTGGCCAAAACCTTTGGTCTCCCCAATTCCGGACTGACGGAATTTGGACAGATTCCTCAGGCATCACTCTCAGATCTTCAAAAGAAGATATCTATTCTTGGCTCCCGCCTGCAACCATCGTTCAAGAAGAAGGAAATGCACTTTCATTTCCAGGTGCTGTGCGAGATAGTGGGCAAGCCTCTGTTGGGGAAAGCAGGAAGTTTTGACGCAGTGACCGCAGAGAAATTCAGAGCTATGGCGGCTATCGTATCCGGACAGAAGATGAACTGGTCCGTGATTCTGTTTGGAGTTCTGATGGAAACAGTGATTGCCTCGAAACAAGCTGTCTGCTTTGCTGTTCCCCTCAGTAAACTACTGGAGTCCTTGGAAATCGAGCTGGGAAAGCAGTCCGTTCTCAGCCCCTTCAAGATTTTAAACTCCAAAGGACTTGCTTTGCTGAAGTCCAAGAGTGCTCCGCCCACTCCCGCGACTCTGGCTACGGTCAAGATTGAGAAGGGCGAAGAACAGGCTGTTGCGCGCAAACCTCGCGTCAAGCGCAAACTGACCATCCAGACTGATTCGGAAGAAACTCAGTCTGCTCCCTCGCCACCAACAAAGCCACCTCCCAAAAAGCCAAGAACCCAGATTACCAAGCCCAGCAAGCCTTTACCCCTGAGAGCATTACCCATATTGCCTCCACCTACAGCCACCCCTGCACCACAACCTTCCATCCAACCTTCACAGGCTCCAACTCTTGCACCCAAAGTCACTATCCGAGTCCCCTCTGCCTCTCCCACGGTCAAAGGAATAGTTATCACTGAGTTGGGTGATTATACCCAATCAGGGATCAAGTCTCCTTCCTCCACCGGCAAGGGAAAAGCCATTCTCTCCGAACCCCTCTCCTCTAAACCAAAATCTGCAGCACAGACAGCCATCGACATCGCTATGGAGGATGTTGATGAGAGGCTGAAGGAACTCATTGTGGTCTTTGATGAATATGTCCAGTACAGGACTATCAACCACATTGAGTTATTCTTCGGAAAGTTGAGCAGACTGAAGAAGATGGAAGAGGAAGTTCTGAAAGGCACAGAGACTGATGATGTTCGGCTTGCCGTGCAGCGCAAAGACCTATTTACGGCTATTCACAGATTCAGACTGGCCAATCTGCTTCTAGCTGCCAAGAAAAAGAACTTCGATCCGCTTGCTCCAACTGCGAGAGATGATGGGGCTGTAATTGCTCAATTAGAGATGGATGTTCATGCTCTTCACTTAGCTGTCCGTTTTCAACGACAGAAGCTTAGTATATCCACTCCCACAACCAGCCCGGATCATCCCTCTGCAAGCAAGACTATGGCAGAACCCTTCATTGAGGTTATTCCTTCTGTTGTAACAGATCAGACTGCAGAGCAAATACCAGATCAGACTGCAGAGCCACTACCAGACCAGACAGCGGAGCAGCCATTACCTAATGCTCCGTCTGTGCCCGATGATGAACCATTGAATGTGTTGTTGGACTCTCCCACAACCTCCATTCCTTTGGGGTCCTCAGCCTCCCGTACTCAAATCAGTCCAACAGTAGAACTGGCACCAGTTGGCGCTTCAGAATTCGTCGATCCGGATCTGGTGGTGTCCACCATTGTTGCAGCTCTCCAGACTGAGGAGCCTTCCAGACCTAGCACTCCTCCAGTCCAATCCGATGAAGATATGGCTTTCATTCAAACATTTTCTTTGGATCTGGTCACCTTGATCCAGTCTGAGAGTCACCAAGCTGCTGTATCTTCACTTGTCCCGGTTGCTGAAGACGATGACCAGGCTTTGTCCTCATCAGATCGCTCTCTCAATCCAATTGAATAACTTGATGTACTACTAATGTACATAATTATGAGAAATAAATATATCAAACGTTTTAATTTTAGAACTTTCTATAGATGAAACATTTTCAAATATAGAAACTCCACTAAAGTGATGAGCTTTCAAAAAATTAAATGCATCTCTTCTAAATCACCCAATTTGAGCACTTAACATTTAAGTCTCAATTCTCATCAATAGATCGGCGGCCGGTTGATTGTGACCCAACGAGGCTCAAGTGTATCATAGCAGTAGGATCACAACCTTTGTGATTTTAGAAGTCAAACACTTCTTTGGGCTTACCCTGAATGCCTCATTGTCAATTAAACTCCTTTAATAGACAATGGCTGAAATACAGGCTTACAGCTTTGGACTTTGATTCTTTCAAAGAGAATATGACTGCCAGTATCGGAAGCCTTCAGCGAGGCATAAACGATCTGTTTTCTCAACAAGCCTCTTACAAGAACAGTATGAGAAAAGAGCAGATCGAGCTAGCCACTGAAGTCAGAGCATCTGTTGCCAATTCCCTCCGCGCTCAAGACGTTCATCTTGACGCTATCAGCGCGCAGCTAGCTCAAGTTGTCGACTTTCTTCAAGAGATTGCTGCTGACAAAAAGGGGGAAAAGAAGAAAGACTTCAGGCCGCCTCCGTTTCAGTCTTCTAGAAAATAATTTTTTTCGGACTGTGTATTTATGATTTCCTTGGTGATCAATAAAATCCTCTTTTGATTAAGTCTGTGTTCATTTATTTTGAACTTCAACATAAGGCTTAATAATAAAAGTTTAATCGATCCAACTCAATGATGTTCATTTATTTTGAACAAGGAGAAGTAATCGATCCGAAAGTTTTCGCTTCAGAGTTCTCTTCAGACTGATTAAAAAGACTTAGAAGCTAGTTTTGTCATCATCAAAAAGGGGGAATTTGTTAGTCCCGGATCTTATCGATGAGATTTTAAAGATGACAAAACAAATCAGACCGGATCGAGAGAAATCAGACTGACCAGAACGATCGCCCAAAACAGATCAAGCTGTTAAGATGACAAAGCATATCAGACCGGATCGAGGGTAATCAGACTGACCAGATCGATAGCTCAACAACAGAACAAGCTGATAAGTCACATTACTTATCAGACCGGATCGATAAATATCAGACGGACTCAACCGTGGCTTCAGATCGATCTCTATCTTTATCAGATCAGAACAGCTTAGGATACATACAGAATGGCTCCTCAGTCCGAATCATTAACGGCTATTTATTGTAGCATTTAATGTTGTAATTAATGCTACAAAGGACCAAAGACTGAAGATTGCCATAATAGGTAAGAAGACAAAGAGTAGCTTACCTGACAGTCGCCGAAAGTATGAACCAGAACGGCAAGTTTCCTGAAGAAGAAGACTGAAGCCTACTCAGTGTTTAAGCAGAGTCAAAGTTGCACATTAAAGGAAATAATGTCGTTGGTACATTCAACTATAAAAGGATGCAACAAAAGGAACTTACTGACGCTGGCTACTGACTCTTGCTGTTCAATTGAAAAACGCACAAGAAAGCAAAATCAGCACAAGCTTACAAGTTCAGAAGCTCTCGAGCTGAAATCATTCTTAAGCACGTCTTATTTGTAACATTTGATCATTTAGGATCACTGTGCGCATCTTGTGTTTTCCATATTGAAAATCAGAAAGTGAGAAACATATTGTAACTGTCAGACAGAGTGTGTCTGAGCAGATTGAGTGACTATGAGTTTCAGATTGGTAGTGAGGTAAATCCAGACTGAATCGGGTTTGTACAACAGGATTGTATAAATCAAAGTCTTCTAGTATAATCCTTCCTTAATTGGAAGAATGGGAGACGTAGAAGGATTACATCACCTTCGAACTTCCAGAAACATATCATGTGTATCTTATTTCTGCACTCGTTCTTTCTCACTAGCCATCGAGCCGTTCTTTCATACAAGAACAGACCGTTCCGCACTTATATTTTTAGTGGTCTGTTTTGTACAAGAATTGATTAAGAAACAGATTTCTTTCACTAATCCAAAAGAAATCACGAAGGATTAATTTTTAGAAGGAGTGTTCATTCACCCCCCCTCTAAACACTCCGGACCGATCCTAACAATGCTTTATCTTTATCTTTTGATGTGGATCCCGTAGAACTAGTGTCCATCATAGTGGCATTGAATGTAGCAATAATATTATCAAAAGGGATATTAGGATCTTGTGCATCCTGTAAATCCTCGGAAATTGATTTTCTAGACATATTGTCATCATCAAATCTGGTTAATAGATCTTTCTTCATTGCTTCAAGATATCCTTCTATCATCTTTTCCTTAGTCATAACCTCGGATTTCATACGACATTTTCTAGCAATGTGTTCGGATGGTGAAAATTGATTAAACGAATTTTTTAACAATTTTCAGTTTGATATGTGGCAATTGTATCAGCAATAATTTCCAAAGTTTCCATACCAAACATTTGTTTAGTTTCTGGGTCTTCTTTTAACAATTTGTCCCAGAAATTTTGAATAAAAATTTCTTTTAAGGCAGGGATGTGAGTGTCAGTATAAGACATTATTGACGACCATTTCCAAATCCAAGGAATAGAAAATTCAATAGCTATTCCCATAACTTTGTTTCTGTAATTGAATTAATTTAAGGGATAAGTCAATCCATTCATTAAAATAAGTTTTATAAATTTCTGGTAGAAATTTATGAGTAGCGCCATATTTACCCCACCAATTTATAAACCAATTGGGAATATCATGTTTATATACTTCATTACATACTTTAATAAACCAAGAATGTCTTTTCTTATTGTTTTCATATAAGAAAACTTATAAAATGCAGCAATATAATCCGAATAATTTTATTTAATCATTTGATTATTAGGAAAAGCAAATCCTTTTTCTTTAAGAGGTGAAATTCCCAATTCAGCCGGAGTTATTACTCGTTTAATAATGATTTTACTAAATGTAAAATTATCCTTCTGATTTAAAGGATAGTGCGTAATTTCGCATGAATTATTGATGAGTAGTTATTCATAATAATTTCGAGACTTATATATAATTTATAATTATTATAAATATTATATAAATACTATTATTAAAATATATAAATATATATATATAATATTATATTATATTATATATCTAAATAATATTAATAATTAAATATTAATATTATACTATTATTGTATATAAATATAATATTTATAATGAAAGTATAAATAATATTTATATTTTAAATTAAGTACAAATTTAAGAATAATATATAGATAATGCACATGTATTTATAAAATTCCATAGAAAATAGAATTGGGTTTATTATATATGAATATAATTGATTAAAATATGAATAAAATATTAAGTTGGTCCCAATAATTGAAAATTGAAGTGAATTGCAAGGATAAAAATGATTTAAATTATTGAATGTAACAACTGCAAAAGTAATTGATCTGACAGTGTGACCCACATTTGAAATTTATTTGTAATTGCATGTATAAAGATGGTCTAAGTAACAACGATTTGACGATAGTGGCGACATTGACGATGGTTTCACGGCAATCGCATCCGTTGCGAAGCATTTTTACATTTTTTCAACATTTTCCATTTTATTTGGTTTATTTTTATTTTTTTATTTTTCAAATTATCAAATTATTTTCATTTTTAATTTAAAAAACTCAACGATAATATTAATAATTATTTTAAAATATTATTAAAATCGAAACAGTAACGTTGGGACGCTTCAATGATCTTATGGGCAAACTAGGGGTGTTTAACGAATCGGACCGGTTTGGTTCGAACCGGCCGATTCCGGATCCATTAAGCACGGAATCGGTCCGTTAAGGAACCAGATCGGACCCGGTTTCGGTTCCAACCGGTTCGGGTCGATCCAGTCCAAACCGTTTTTTTTAAAAAAAAATTATATTTTTTTATGTTCCAAATATTTCCCCAATATTCATCACAAATTCAATATATTTCTTCTTCATTTCATAATATAGATGCATACAAATAATTGTAAAGAGATGGTAATTGAAAAATCTAAATAAAAAAATATTACTATTTAGCACTCTTCATAATTGATAAGTATTATTTTTGCGTTCTCTTCTTCTTGCTCGTCATAATGATTTACGAATTCGTCAACCTCCACATCTCTTATATTCTTACATTCTGCTTCAAACCAATCTTTAAGTAAAGTGAGCATGCATAACGAATCAGCAGATAAACTACTTCTGTATTCTCCAATAATTCGGCCACATGTTAAGAATACCGATTCAGAAGCGACGTTTGAAGCTTGTACCGCATACACGTCTCTAGCCACTTTGGCTAAGATAGGAATTGTGCTGCATTTGACTTCCACCATTGTAAGACGTCGAAGTTGTCTTCCGTTAGAAATTGATAATTCAGATAAATTTGCAAATCAGTCGACGTGCTAGTAGAATGTCATTTTCCCTTAAGTTTTTTCCTGCCCAGCATCCTAAGCAAATTGATGCCCCCACCTTTAGATTGAGCTTGGGGTTATTCTTCAACAGGCCTTTGTTGCGATGATTCACTTGCCTATTGATTATAATACAATTGAAACATATTTTGGAGAGATTGCATTGTAGACATCTCTTGATCGTCAAAAACATTCTCCAAAAATTTAGCATAATATTCAAAAAATATCTCAAATGAAGATAAACATTGACTCGGATCTAGCAATGTTGCGATGCAGTGCACGTGTGAGATTTGTTCTCAATATTTTATAAATTTAGTCTCCATTGCACTAACAAAAGCATGCAAGTCATAGTCATCTCTAAATTCTATAAACTTATCAAACATATTAAATACTAAAGAAAGAAAATAAACGGAAGTTGAATAAGTAACACCGGAGAAGCGGTTCGTCGCTTATTTGAAAGTACCTAACAATGATACACAATTTTCAACAAATTCTCAATCCTTTAGTCAAATAAATACTTTCATCGCTATCAGACATTTTATATGAGTTATAAAATGGAGTCAAAATATCTTTGTAAGGTAACATAGCATTCAACATATTGTACAACGAATTCCACATAGTTTATATTGGTGATGGAAAAAGAAGATGCTTTAAACCATTAGATAAACATAATTGTTTCCAATCGCGCTTAACACGGCTCGTGCGTAACCATTTATCGCAGTATATCAATTTCTCAATACATGCTGAGTGATTGTCCTCATAACCAACTTTATTAGCCAAATTAATCACATGACATGCACATCTAACATAAAAAAAAAAACACAATCAAGCATTGGTTTCAGACAGGTCTTTAAATCAAGCATCGCAGAATTGTTATTCGCAGCGTTGTCTAATGTGATTTAAAATACCTTATCCTGAATTCCATAATGTCTACAAGTGTTGAATACATATTTAGCAATTACATAACCAGTATGTGCACAATCTAACTCATCTAAAGATAATCTATATTCAACAAATACGTCCATACAATTTCTTTTTAGTGTGTGCCTGGAAATATGTTTAAACATTGGTTGTATAAACGAAGCAAATTCAATAAAAACAGCATGTTCAGCTTATATAAAAGGTAGTTCACATCTAATCACATATCTAACAAGTGACCTACGGTTAATTTCAGCAGTTAAAATAAAATTCGTGATAGTGAGAACATTAATTTGTGCTTGTGTTGCTTCTCGACCTAATGGTTGTAATGTTGTCTCATCAAAATTATGTTTTTTTATTAAATGTTTTTTAAATATTCCGGTGCCTCCACTTGAACCACCAACTTTATATGAATATTGATTTACATATTGCAACAGATTCATTAGTACCTTCTTTTTGAACGAGTTCAAAGTGATCCCATATCTTACTTCTTTTGGCATGAGTCGTTGTCTACTCGCTGATGTAGTGGCTCCGGATGACTGGGCAGCAGGAGGTTCGGCAGGTTGTTCGGGTTGTTGCGTTTCGACATTCATAGAGGAACCATCAACATTGAGGTCATCAAAAAAATCATAACTTTCATTTAACTCAGGAATTGACACAGACAAATTCCACCCGGGACGAGACCCCGACTTCGACCCCGAATATGACCAGCGACGCTGCTAGATGAAGATGACATTATTATATAAGTAAATTGTAGATAGCACAATTGAGAGAAAAATATGAGATTGAAGTATACAACTTTGCAAGAATGAATTGTGAGGTTATAAAAAAAATCACACATATTTATAGATTTTATAAAAAATAAAATAAAAAAAAGAACGTTGGCAACGACTCTTTAGCCGTTGCCATACTGCTGACCACTCTTTTTTATTTTATTTTATTTTTTTTAAAATCAACCGGGTCCAAAATTGGAACCAAACCGGTAGCACCGGAACCAGTGGTGCTACCGATTTGGTTCCCGGGAACCCCACCGGACTTGTTTATTACCGGTTTCGGGGCGAACCGAAACCGATTAGTCCGACTCCAGTTTCGAACCGGACAAATCGGTCCGATTTTGGGCCGGGTCCAGATTGACCGGCCCGATAAACACCCCTAGGGCAAACCATGGTTGCAAGCGCTTCCCATTTTATCTTTCTACTTACGTGTTGAGCTGTAGAATATTACGCCATTATCCATATATATTTATATTTATATATTTCCTTTATTTTTTAAGTTCAACAGAATAGAAAACAAGAGAAGAAGAGAAAATGGCGAGTCCGACAGAGGAGGATTTCGTGGATGGAGAACTGGTGGAGCCAGAGGTTAACGACCCTGATTATTCCGGAGCAAACCCGGAATTCACAACTTCCAAAAGCCTCAAGGTGATTAGCTAGTTATAATTATATTTTTGATATGGAATTTGTTGAGTTCTCTGTACTCTAGAATAAGATACTTGGGCTTAGTTTGAGTTGGGAGATATGGGGCTCCACCTTGTTTGATTTCATATTTAATTTCTATATTTTTTCATTTGTTTGCTGTTGAAGGAAGAAGAGGAAGGGGCGACAAAAGAGAAGAAGGAAGAAGTGGAGAAAGACGAGAAGAAAAAGGGATCAGAGAATCTAAAATCATCACTAATTATATCAGGAGTGGTAATAGCAGTAATTGCAGCAGTATTTGCTGTGGCCAAGAAGATCAGAGAAGCATGAGTGCCTCCCATAGCCACCACCTTGTAATTCCACAATAAAAGTTTCTACTGTACTACCTTACCCGTTTTGATGTGTATAACAAAAACTTACCCTCTCGCAGTGTTTAACTTTCTCATGCACATTCTAATTTTGTTGTAATCCAATAATTATGTCAAAGTGTTATATAAGTCTGCTTATTTTTCTTATTCATGTACTGATCTTTTTTACTGTATTATCTCTATCGTTGATCCAAATGGATTGGAGTAGATTGTGAGAACCAAATAAAGACTCAAATCCGATTAATATTTTACAAATTCTAGAGAATAACAATTACATATATCTGCTACGTAGAACAATAACAATCCTTTAGTTTGTAATTATACAAGAAAGATTACTACCATCTTCCTTGTGATTTGATATAAATTGATATAAAAATATGGTAGAAGATGTAGATGTTATTGTTCAAATTAAAGATGTACAACGATAATTATGAAAACTAGATGTGATGTATGAAGATCACCCTTATCAATATCATTTATAAGTGGGTAAGCAGGAAATCCCCTCCCGTTGTGGTATTCAGTGGCTTCAGGGCCTCGGCCTCCACACCACACACACCTTATCTGTAATGCTTTCTTGACCACAAAACGGGGCTCTCTCTCAAAAATGGGAACCTTCCTATCAATAAAGAACGATACCGAGATTGAATCAGGGACCGAAATTGTAAATTGGTCTTTAGTTTTAAGATCTCAAGTGGACCCATATAACTTCATTTACATAATTTTTTAAAAAAGTATAAACTAAATTCAAGCCCTATTTGTATTGTCTTTTTAATAAAAAAATGAAATTGCACAGTAGTTTGTAATTTAATTATTGAATAATGAAATTTAAATAGCATTTTTACCTTATGGATGTTTTTTTTGTCCTTTAAAATTTAAATAAATAAACGTTGGTAAAAAATGGTTGGAAAGCGCCAAGCAAGCGGTTAAGGAGGCTGTGATTCTTCCTGTGAATTTCCACAGTTTTTACTGGTAGAATTCCCTTTTTGATTCCCTTTTGATGGTTGATTTTTTCTGACTTAAGGAAAAAAATTAGAAGTTTTGAAAAAATAATAGAACCGAGGGTGTAGAATTTCAAGAAGTTGTCATCTTCCTGGTTATTATAGCCTATATATCTCAATATTTAATATTTATTTCTTTTCTTTTTTATGAATTACTGTATTGCGTATAATAAAATGGAAAATTCTTGGATACATCAGTGCACTTAAAGACCAACACAAATGAGGAGACCTTTAATCGATGCAGTGAGATGTAGATTGAGTCGGTGGGGGAATAAACATGTGTCCTTTGGAGGGCGAATAGCATTGGTGAATTCGATTCAGGCTTCCCTACCAACTTACTTTTTATCCTTTTATCGTGCTCCCATAGTCGTGCTGCAAGTTTTAATAAACATCCAGAAAATTTTCTTGTGGGGTGGGGTGGAAGGGGGTAAGAAAATTGCTTGGGTTAAATGATCTAAAGTGTATAATTTTAGGGACGAGGGGTTTAGCTGTGAGAGATTTGAACTTCTTTTAATTTAGCTTTGTGAGGATTGGGGGTTGGTTCGAATCTGATAGTGGGAGAGGGGCGGACTTATGGTGGAGAAATCTGAAATTGGTTTTGGGAAGGAATGGCTAGGAAGGTGGGCAATGGGAATACGACTAGATTTGAGGTAGACTTTTGGGTTGGGGAGTTCGATTATCCGAAAAATTTAATAGAATCCTAAATTTGGACAGGGAGGGGGGGATATCTTATTTCTGAGAGGGGTTCTTGGGTCGAGGGATATGGGTTTGAGATGGGATTGGATGAGATCGCTATTTGCTTGGGAATAAAATTTACTTAGCAATCTTGTTAATGTTATTGATAGGTTCACCCGGAATACAGGGGTTACAATAGTGGGTTGTACTCTTCGAAATCAGCCTGTATAGCAGCTAGAGTTAAAGTCGGTCTGGAGCTTGACAATTCCAAAAAAGTTTCAGGATTTCTGTGGAAACTGTTTCAAAACAAAATTCTAACCAAAACAAATTTGTTAAGAAGATGTATCAACTTGGATTATAACTCTATCTTATGTGTTCTTTGTGGTGAAATAGTGGAGGACGTCAATCACTTATTTTTCTCTTGCATTTCTGCTCATTATGTTTGTAAAGAATGTTATAAGTGGTTTCTTTTAGAATTTGTGAATCATGATGATCCAATTATGCACTTTTGGTAACATCTGGGGCTATTGATTGGCTTAAAAGGAAACGAGGAATGATTTGCTACTTGGAAATGTGTTATTTGGCAAATTTGACGAAATCGAAATAATAAATTGTTTCGCAATTTGGATGCCACAAGAGAATCACTAGTTGAATTGGTGAAGTTTAGATCTTGGCAATTGATTACAGCTAAGAAACTGGGCATACTCTCATACTCGGTCTTATAGATTAGTTTCGTGAACCGACAATTTATTTGAGATTACAAGTGGTGTTGTATTTTATCTCATTTGGAATTTCTTGTAATGTGGGGTGCGTGAAGTGTTGTAATCTTATATTACTTTGGGTTTGAGCACACATTCATACATATAGTTGATCATGCAAGTTTGCGGATGTATGCAATTATAGAAGTAACTTGTGATTTTTTTTTTCTTGTAGCCCAGCATACAATCTATCTAATAATAATGAAATTATGCAAAATTCTGTCATTGTATTTTTTCTTGAGATTTCAGTAAATTTTGCATAAAAAATTGTAAATTAGATTTTGTTTTGGCAGGGTAGTAGGGACGGCTCAAACTTTTGAGAGGGCTAAGACAAGTTATAAAAATGAGGCCTGATTAAGCATGCATGATACCTAGAAAAGATTAAAAGATAAACAAAATGCTATTAATATTAAAAAATCAAGTTATGGAACAAGAAAACAAAGGTTTTTGTATTCGCAAATTCTTCTCAGCTGCGAATCATGTGACCACTTGTATTACATTTCAGAGAACAAAACAATTGGATCATTTAGACTTTTAATATATGAGTTACTTTCTTGATACCAAGTTAATGTACATGTTGAAAACACGAAAAATAAGAGCCCAAAGAATGTGGAGCACTTTTTATCTAGTTTTTTTCTGCCTACAATAGCCAAGAATGCATGTTTAACCATATAATTACCAATTTTACACCATAAAAGCAACCAATTTCACACTTTTTTTCTTTCCATGGTTAAGTAGTTTGCTAGTGGCGGTAGGTATCATTGGTTGGTTCCCAGATAACGGTTGATCTGAGTATCATTAGGAGTAACATCAACCAAGTCGTGGGCGCAGTATTAAATTTTCAATTCTTATTTAAATTTATGCTATCGAGTAATTATTTTTAAAATCAAAGGTGTACTTATTATCTTTTTTCTTGTCACATTGACTTGAAAGTGTCTTAAGTTGATACATGGGTACTTCGATGCTGTTTTAGAATGTGAGATATTAGTCCAATGCATGAGTTTAAGTTCCTTGTCATGTGGGTGGCTGAAATTTACTCATCGGAAACATGAAGTCGGGATCTCATCAAATTTAATTACCCGGGTTTGCACGGGCTTGTGTTTGCTCTTTGTACTTTTCTTGATTTATTTTCTATGATTATTCCAATGGTGTTACTGCATTAATCACTGATACATGGTGTTAACCCGTAAAACATCGATCGGCCATGGCAATGGCGGATTCAAGCCCCAGAATTTACATACAAATTAAGGCGGCCTAAGGAAATGTATGCATAAATTAGTGAGTAGGGCGCGTGGAGCTAAGGAGTTTGAACCAGAACCGAAACATGCGCCATTGTTAGAAATCAATTATGACAAAGTTGAGCATCAAGGTGCAGGATAAGCTTGATAATTGATCTAGAAAAAGCAAGCAAGCAGTTATTGAAGAGAAGAAACAACTGACCGAGTTAAAATCACTACCTTCCTCCATTAACCGGAAATCATGTACTGAAGTGGCCGAGGAACTACCAAAACTGCCGAGAAGGATTAGAACAAAAGATGGAATTTCCTGCAATTTGAAGGCTCTCTCGACATCAAACACAAAAATCACAAAAATCTCTCCGCAATTTTAGCTTAATCATCATC
The DNA here is from genome assembly GCA_907163345.1 of Haberlea rhodopensis. NCBI lineage: Eukaryota > Viridiplantae > Streptophyta > Magnoliopsida > Lamiales > Gesneriaceae > Haberlea > Haberlea rhodopensis. The sequence continues at coordinate 105,184 of CAJQUN010000979.1, forward strand.
ATTTTAGCTTGTAAATTTCAAGTTTTTCTACGTTAGCTTGTTAGTTCCTCTAACTTTAATTTTACCTAAACGTAGACGATGTATGCCTTAATTCTAAAAAACAAAACCATGTGTTCATGTTTATTGATGAATTTTCTTTCCTATTTCGTGCAAATCCTTTAGTTAATTTCCTTAGTTTTTCAAGCTATATCGAGGAGATCATAACTGACGATTGAATCAACAGTCACATCTTTTTGTTTAGAGGTTATATTATTACTTTTGACATGTGCGATTGTCTGGCACACTCATAACACAAATCCACGCCAAACACATGGTGAGTCTATCATTGTGTTACAAAGAAAGTTGCTTTTGTTGTTTGGTCACGTACGATATGGCTTAGTAGATGCTGTTTTGTTGTTGAATACCATCCATTATAATTGTCGTAAAATATGTACGGATCTAATCCACTGATCAAAGGGTAATGATAATTAAACTAAAATATACTAAATTGTCAAATTATAAGGTGGACGTGAGCTCCTCCTTAGGGGGCTCAAAAATCCCTAGGCCCACGAGAAGTGGCCCAAATAACAAACCCAAGGGTAATATCGGAAATTAAGTTAAAAATAGATGCACCCAAACCCTAACCATAAATGGGTAATTTCAATCGATATAGCGGCTCATTCTTCAACGTTTTCAAAGCAGCAGCTGCATTTGCAAATATTGAAGTTACCCGGGTAGTTGTGATCTCCTGGATTAACCATTATTCTTGAGTCCTGTTATTCATTTGTATTTTTGTAGATTTTGTGAAGTAATTATTGATCTTGTTTTAAATTTGAATAGAAATGAAGATTATAGCAGCTTACTTGTTGGCGGTATTGGGTGGCAACACCTCCCCCTCCGCTGATGACTTGAAAGATATTCTCGGCTCAGGTTATTTTCTTCCCATTCTTGATATATGCTTGTTGATGTGTTGTTATGCTTATGTTGTATGAGTTTATATTAATCTCTTTTACGATATCTAATCCGATTAAAACTCTTATATAACTTTGGGATTTAGATGTGCATTTTATGTTTCTGGGGGTTGTATCGCTAGCTTATGTTTGTTGTTAACTCAATTTTTTTATTCTACCACTGGGTTCATTTAATCTGAAGAATTTTGTTAATTTGGTTAAATTATGTAGCGATTCAGTTGTTCTTATTTTTTAACTTTGGAATATGTTTTGGAAAAAAATCAGTGGTTCAGTTTTTGAGTTGGAATGAATTCTTAGAAATTCATTTAACGTGGGTTCAGTTGGCGTCTTTATTGCCAACATTCAACTTCATGTTCAATTCATATATCTGAACTTAAACATTTGCCAAGGAATATTGCCATTACATTGCCTTTGTCCCCAATTCCATTCACATTTGAATTATACTTGTTTTTTAGTTTGTTTATCTGTCTTTATGTATTTGTGCATGATCATACCAAGTATAGTGCCAAGCATCTGGTTATTGAATCCCCAAAGTTTTAAAGTTACAGGTTGTAGGCCTCGTGGTTGGTAAAGGTTTCAAAAAATAAGAGTTGGTCTAAAAATCTTTTTTCTGTTGGTGACCAACTAATTCCATGACCGTGTTATTGATTCACCTTACTTGTGGGTAATATGATGCATGCACTTTTTCTCTGGTATATTTTGCGGTAGCATCCTTCTTGGTTAGTTATGGTTTTGCTGACGATTGATGTATAGTGGTGAATTGGGTATCTCATCGATCTCTGGCCGTCACAGTTGGTTCTACAGCTAGTTCTAATAATCAACCTTCTTTTTGGTTCAGTTGGAGCAGAGGCTGATGATGACAGAATTAAGTTGCTTCTGTCTCAAGTTAAGGGAAAAGATATCACCGAGTTGATTGCCGCAGGGAGGGAAAAGTTGGCTTCTGTACCTGCGGGTGGTGGCGGAGTTGCTGTTGCTGCACCAACTAGTGGTGCAGGTGCAGGTGGTGGTGCTGGTGCGCCTGCTGCGGCTGCTGAGACTAAGAAAGAGGAGAAGGTGGAAGAGAAGGAAGAGTCCGATGATGTAAGTTTCAAGATGGACATGCGATGTTTCTTTATTTAAATTGGTTTTGAGTTAGAAAAAGAAACCGCTACTCCACAGCTGAGCAGGAGCTAGTTGGTTGATCGCAATGTTGAAAAAAAAATTAGATATTTCTTATTTTGTTCAGGACAACTTTAATTATGAAATCTGAGTGGTCTCTTTGATTTGTTTGCAGGACATGGGTTTCAGTCTATTCGACTAAAGGAACTCAATGCAGATCAGCACAAACAAACACAATGATTATCTCTATTCTTCAGTTTATCGTGGTAGAAAATTTCCAAGTTGTGGTTTTGGCATTAAACTAGCGACAACTTGAGGCAGACCCTAAAGATTTAATGTTTTCAAGTTCATTTCTTGCTATGGATTCATAATTTTAGTGATATTTTATGTGTTCTAATCAGTTATTATTAGTTTGCTATTTTGAATTAAGGACATAGTAATAAAGAAATTGTGATGCTCTCTGGATGGATTTATATGTTTTAAGTCAAATAATTTCTCATTAAAATTGAAACCCGATCTGTCCCCGACCATTATGCCACAAGCAACGAACTAGCAGATATTATTCTTGTTTAGATACAACTGCTTATTTTGTTTGAAAACGAATCGACATCATAGTGAAATGAATATGACTTAAGATTGGGCCTTAGATTAGAAGGAATGAATTAGCAATCGGTCGGTGAAGACAAAATTAGACACCGTTTGGTACTATGGATTTAATGTCTTATATTCGTAAGTGTACCAAACAGTGCCATATCTGACAATTTAGAAATAGCACTGAAAACATGCGGATTCCTATAAAAACAGATCCATGAAATATATTTTTCTGAATTTCAATTTGTGATCGTGATGCATAATTTTTTTTGAGCAACTATTACAATTATTTATGAAGGGTACGGAGACTCGAACATGAGACCTCTGGGTCGTAGTTATGACTGGTGATAAATATGACTGGTGACAGATTGGCTAGAAGCCATCAACGTGATGCCTGCTTGTGTGTACATTTTTTTCTCTCCAAAGACTGGATGGCATACAATCTCTGTTGATGATTTACCAAAATATGATTTTAAAAGTCATGAAATCGTCCATAAAAACTAAGAAATATATATTGTAAGAATGCAGATAATAAGATTGTACAGTCGATAGAGAAAACAATGAATCAGCATCAAGAGACCTATATTTCGTGATGGTAAAGTTTTTCAGCAGATATGCAAGAATTTCAAAAAGTTTTGAAAAGGGTGAAAAAGTGACTACCTTTTTTATATTCTCACAGCACCACCATGTTGGAACAAAGGAAGTTGCAGAAACTGTTGTTCGCAAAAGTAAAAGCAAATTCTCTGAATTAAACCTCTCCCTCAACTTCCTTCTCTGTTGAAAATGCAGAACTTGAACAAACTCCATATCCTACAACTTCTTGTCCTCCACATTTTCTTGCCCTCATCGTCAAAATCTCAAGAAATCCCAGTACTCCACTGTGGGAGCAGAGTCATTCAAGAACCTTTCATCACTCAAAATCCCACAAATTCTTCCATCTTTAACCACATGATCCTCTGCAAATCTGGTAAGTTATACTTCAGAACCACAATCGGCCTTTTCCCGGTTTCCTCAGTAGATTACACGGCCAAACTCCTCACTGTTTCCCACACTAGTTGTTCTTCAACATCCAACTTTATATCACCCCTTCATCTTTCTGCTGGATTCCCTTCTCCTCCAAGCTCAAACTCGCTAATACTTTTGAATTGCTCGAAGAAAGTGCAGAAAATTCCATCGTCTTCATGTGATAATCACACTCAGACATTCAAGCGTGGCTGTGGCGATTTATCTGTAAAAGGGTTGTTTTCTTGTTTGGCCATTGATGATTCTGAAAGCTTGGGAAAGAGTTTTGATCCTTACAAGGAGATGGATTGCACACATTACAGGCGAGTTTACAGAAATGGCAGCAGATTAGAGATGGGAACTCGGATTCGTTTCGATATTCCGGATCATGTTCCGAATCCTTGCGATCAGTGTGTGAAGCCCGATGGGAATTGTGGGGTTGGGTTAAGATGCTTTTGCCATCCTAAGAAATGCAGTAAGTTTTATTTTCTGGAGCAATTCGTATTTATTATTATTTTTAGGCAAAATAATATAAAGTTTGTAGCTTTTAAAAAATACTTATTGAAATTGAAATTTGATGTGTTTTTACATATAAAAGTCATTTAGAAAGTGCTTTTAAATATATTTTTTAATATCTGTGTATTCTTCCTAAGCGATCTTAAAAAGATTAGTGAAGCATGATTTGTTTCAAATTTTTTATTTTTTTGGGAAATTCTTTTTCTTTTTAGTTATTATGCGCAGACGCAAATTTGAATTTTTTTCCCATTAAAAATAGTTTCTCTTCCAAACTAAAATTTATTTTCTCTCTATTCTAATTTGAGTTTTCCATAGGCATCAGACTTGCAACAAAGCATTAAAATTTTGGTATTTTAATTTTTACTTCACTTTTTCACATGTTGCTCTTGCAGGAGATAAGGTGATCTCAGTGGGTGCAGTATTAGATCCCTGTGGGAACATCATTTTCTCTATGTTCTTCTTCATCATCCTGGTGGAACTTTTGTTGAGATTTTGAGGATACCCTTCAAATGGCCAATATTAGAATCGAAAGGTTTGATGTTATCCATAAGAGACATTGTTTTGAGAGAAATATTTGCCTTTGATATAGAATATTTCACGTCAATGATGATATTATTCGCAAGATCAAACTGACCACTAGAATCTTGTATCTGTTTTCTGAAGTAAAATATTAATCCCACATCAAACTTAGATGTGCAAATTATTTCATTTTGTCAAATAACTCTATATATCCATCCTTTCAAGTAGGAATGCGTTTGTAGTATTAACTAGTACCATTTACGTTTATCTACTAAGAAAGCATTTAATATTTTATAGAAATGGCAAAAAACCAAATCAGACAAAACATTATTGGCAATACGAAGTCTCATAATTTCAAGAAACATCCATTGTAGCAAATCAAGAAAAGAAGGAAGAACACTCGGAGCATTCAGTACTACTTAAAGAACGAACACTCAAGCTTCGTTAAATCGCTTTTTTGCATTTACTTAGTATTTATTATTCACTCAGGGCATACATGTTAGCATAAATGCCCAATAAGCCAAATATTGGCTAGGGCATACATGTTAGTATAAATGTCCAGCAAGCCAAACGTTGGTCCGATGGGCTTTATGGACTCTAACCCAATTAACTGACATATTATAACTATAAGTATAACATTCATTCTCTAGGGTTACACTACTATCTATCAATTCACTCTCTCTCAAAAAAGTTCATATCAAACTAGCATTGGTGCTGAATTTGTAGATCTGGTCAGGTTGATTGGACTTGAGGATCACAGTTATCAGATTTACGTCGGTGAATGGTATTATCTTTTCGTGCATTTATTATGATATTTGCATGTGTTATATATGAATCAGACGCGATCGTCCGCCCTCGGGTCTTGATCTGTTCTTGTTTATTTTCCGCTGCGTTTGGAAGGAAAACCAACAATACAAGATGCTCCAATCGGATTTATCTGATCGTTCTAGGATCATCTTGTATGAGCCGATTGAAGCCTTAGTTGCTCAATCAAATCTCTCACACACTTGATCTGTTAAATTATTGTTATTTTTCTGAGAGAAAATGTTAGTTGTGATTTGTAAAATTGCAAGGATTGTAGCCATTGGCTTGTGGATAGAAGTTTGTCGCTCCGAGTTTCAGCTGTAAGAGTTATCTCAATTCACGTAGGTTGTACAAGAGTGTTGTATTAAACCAAAATACTATAGTGTGATTTCTTCCATCATCTGGAAGAAGAGAAGGGTAGAATGATTGCTCAAACATCTATAAATTATGTATTTTTGATTTACTAGATTTTTATTCTATTCAGTAATTTTTATCTGTTCAACTGGCTATAAATTTAAGTTACTGAAGACTTCGACTCAGATAAAAATAACTCATTTTGGTTGTTAACATGGTCGATAGAAATTTTAAATCAACCGGTGAGCCAAAGAAGTTTATTCACCATTACTTATCCCATCCTAAGAGAAACAACTTGATTTCTTTGTGAAACTTATTAATAGCAATGTTAAAATTTGGTTTTAAATCATAATTGTGCTCTGTTAGTTAGTGGCAAAATAAATCATGTCTACATAATAATCTATGTAAATGTTTTAACGAAAAATTAAAAGTAAAAAAAAATTTATTATTTAAGTGTCAAAAGTAAAATTCAATAAATTGTTTATTTATCATTAACTTACACAGTCGTAGGTGCCTCTCTTGTCCAGTAGTCCTATAATTTCAGATGGGAGCTGACCAATAAGAGGTTGTAAGTTCCAGTTCCCGCTATATCTAGTCATTCTATAGTGGGTGCAAATAATAATGCACTTCAAAATTTTAGGTCTTTCGGTTTTTAATATTGCAAAATGAATTTCTTAGATAAACTATAACATGATTGAATTTTTTTGGATATGAAAATTTCGTAACAAGTTTTAAGGTAATGTTTCCCAACTTAAATATATGTGAACGAGTGAGACAAGTCTTTCAAATAAATTTAAAACAATAATATTATGCAAATTGAATTTTTTATGCAAATGTAAAACTAAGGTGAAATTTTAAAAATATAAGATTTTTGAATCTTTTTTTCCCCAACAAATGGCAGCGTCATCATTATTTAGAATTGGTCTTTGATATCTAATGGGTAGTGTCCCATGGGATAGCCCCATCCATTAGATGAGTCACCGCCCTATGAGGTAGCCAAGAATAAACTAATTATGGTGAAGAAGAAATAAATCTTCATATAATAGATAAAGAGACGCATTTGTATTGAATGGGGAAAGCAATGAACCAAAAAATTACTGAACATAATTTGTCCACTGATTTCATTAATCGACTCTCCTTCTTGAGTTCTGCCCTTATTACATACAACAGTAATTCAAAATCAATATTCAGAATGCAAAAATCAACTCTAGAAACGTCGAAAATCGAATGTTTTTTTTTTTTAAGAAAAGATTACAATAGAAAAACTTCGATTTTTCACATGTTTTTACATGCATATATCATTAACGAAAATTCAACATTATCTTGAACTTTCTGCACCATCTTCTCCTCCATCCACAATTTGCTATCCGTCCCACTTCTTGTCCTGAACATGAAAACTGCATATCCCGGTTCCGAATTATAGAACCAATCATGAACATCCCACATCAAATCCACCAGCAAACCATCTAAGAATATAGTCTGGTTTCCTCTAAAATTCCATTGCAGCGAGTTCACTGTAATAACCATCTTTTTATCAATGCAAACCGATAGAACAGGATACTTAAACCCTTCGTTTTCTCCACTGAAACGTATCAAGATATCATGTGCAACACCAGTTTCGCAGAATTGAACCTTAGTAGAATAAAGGGTATTGCCTGAAAAATGTTCTTGGCGTGAAATTAGTGAGAATTTAGCGATTCTTGTCCCAGTTTTCAGCTTTCTCGCCATGGCTTCGTCTACCATGTCTCCAAGAATCAGGCCAAGTTCTGAATCAAACATGATCAATACATAATATCCATCCACAGGTTCAGGGCCTGCTTGGTACTGTGCTGCCGAAAAATCCCAAAAAACTTCAACTTTAGAATCAGGAAATTCTATCGATTTACTGCCTTTCAGCTTTCGCAATAATCTTGAATTCGTGTTGAGTTTGAAGGAGCTTGAGTAATCCTCACCAAAAGTTATGTTAAGCCCTTGAGATAAGGTGTTCTTGCACCACGATACTGTGATCAAAATCTGCTTCTGAGAGGAGAGAACCGTTCTGTAGAAACAAGTGACAGAATTTTGAGCTGATGGTATCAGAGGTGGAGGGATAATAGAATTATTTGAGCGACTTGAACACGAAGTATAAGATATTCGTACCGCGTTTTCTCCGAAACAAGACGCAAAATCTCTCATTCTTGTTTGTATTGTGCAGAATAAATAATTTTAGATTTAGTGGAATAAGATTTGGAGAAGAAAGTGATGAAAAATTCAATTTTCTGACGGCCAAAACTAACTGCATTAAATATGATTCCTTTTTCTACGTTCTCCCTTCCTATTTCACCTTAAAATTTGCATCTTGTGATAAAGGAAAGGATACAATTTGGAGATAAGAAAGATTTCAAGATTTTCTTTGTTTATTTCTTGACAGTTCATTTGAGTATGAGATCGAATGGCAGGAAGAATGCAGCAATATAATGAATTAATGACAGTATTTAGGGTGAGAATTTGATGCCAGCAAGTTCAAGACTTTCATTTGTCAACGATTCTTGTTAAGGAATTTTAAAAACCTTACTCTGTAGAGTTTTTGTTAATAAAGAAATCCAAATAACTAACTAAATATTTATATATAATATATAAAAAAGATTTACATGACAAATTTTTTTATGGATCGAGTATTGGCTCCACGTATGGACTAATATAAAGAAAATGACTTTATCATGGTTAATCAAACATTGGTTGACATGTCTGATTTAGTTCATTTTCTTTATATTGGTACATATGAGGTCAAATCCGATGCATATAAGAATTTACCTTACTATATTTAGACTCTTATTCTATTACATTTATTATTTTTCCATCATTGCATCACATGAAATACATCTATTTTATACCAAAAGTTATAATAATAATTGTATGAATCTTAGTAGTAGTTTGTCTCTTTGGGATAATAGCAAGCAATGTAATAATGATTTTGTATGATGTCGAGGATCAATAGTCCGACTCTTTGTTTTATAAAACGATATTGTCCCGATATGGTGCTTACGGTTAGCGGCAATCGTTTTTCAAGATATATCTACTAGTGATAGCAGTACTTTAAATTACAAATTCTTAAATCGCAAAGGTTTTGAGGCACTAAAATGAGAAAGGGGATGAACAAAATGAGTATGCAGAAAAATACATTTTTCCTTTCAAACTTGAATTTGATCTTGCAAAAGTGTATTTAATTCAATCATGAAATTTTCCTTTTATAGTAAATTAGAAGACACAATCAAAAGACACCTTTTGGAATTATTTTTCCATGAAAAAACGCATCTATTCAGGAAAAAAAAAAACCAATTTTCGCGACTTGGACAGAATACCTGGCGCTGCGAAGCCACTCAAGATGCGCCGCAGTGCCAGTCTTACTGCCTGGGCAACGCCTATTTTTTCCTCCATTCATATATTCTGATTTTTTTCATGTTTAATTTCAATTCATTAAACACATTTTTCAAACAATAATAATAATAACAACAATATATTTTAAAGTGTTAACTAGTTCATATTGTACGTACTGATTTCAATTGCTAAATGTGCTGGCCTGCTGGTTTGGGTTAGTAGAAAGAACTCAAATTAAACACAAAGTGTGCATTGTGGTCAAACACTAAATTTAAAACGTGGTAGCGACAATCAAAAACCTAAGTTATTCAGCAGAATATTTTTTTTTTTTAAAACGGAAATATTTTATTCACACAGTACTATGCAATAATATGATACACATTAACTATGATTAATCTAGCATATTACTTTCTCAAATACTCTTCTAACGGAAAATTCTTGTATGGACCGTGTCCTGACATACACTAACATACGTACAGACATATATATACATATAGATACATATTTATATGTGTTGGTGTATGATCGGATACGGTTAATACAAGAATTTCACCTTTTCAACTAACATGTAATGGGAGATTAAAAAACCGTTATAAGTTTATTTTTAATTTCCACCGACCCAAAATAATTTAAATATTAAAGATAAGTATTATTTAATCGATTTTATTGGTTTTTTCTCTTATTAAGCCAATTTATGTGGTATATTATTATTTTTTGTTATAATTGCTATTGGTACTCGGTAATAGACATTGGGGACGTGGGTGCCACCAAACCTTTGCGATTTAATAATTTCAAGAATAATAAGTGGCATCAGTATAATCAATTATATATAGAAAGATATAATCTGATATAAAATATTTTATTGGATATATAAATTTTATATTGGATACATAAAGTCAATATTCGTATATTGATATATTTAATATTTTATATTATTCGTTACACTAAAGACCCAAATTCACTTATATCATGTGAATTTATTAATAAATGATATTACTCACATGAATGCTTATATATAAGGATATGTATTTAAAACTTGAACATTTATGAGACATTTCAAATGGAGAAATATGACAAAATGGCTAAAATATTACAAGTAACCTATCAAATTTGTTTAGAAGAATTTCATAAAAAAGAAAATTTGTTTAGAAGAAAGAGGGCACCACATCATCATGTATCCAGGGGAAAATAGGACCGTAGCATAACGGCAATAACCTTATGCGAGATCCAATAATCCAAATTTAATTTGGATATTTCGGTTCATTTTTTTTTATGTAGACACTACCTATTCAAATGAAATTTGGACCATTGGATCTAGCATATGTAGATTGAACTCGGTCACTTCTATGTTATCCTATTGGGTAATATCATACAGGGAAAATATATGACAGGAGATTTTTAACCCAATATTTGGGGTATGTGTTGGACCAATTCGGGTCATAGATCTACCATAGAAGAATTCGTTGAACTTATCACATAGGTGTCTGCATGAATAATGCAGGCCAAACTGCTGCTGAGTAAACCTTGCCGATGGGGGGTAATTATGAGCCTAGTAAATGTGTGTCTGAGTCAAAATTGGTTTAACCATCTCAGAGAGATTCTAAATATTGTTTTTTGGTTAGGTGAAATTGTTTTAAGATTTTTGGTGATTAACCGGTATGGTTAATTATTATAAATGTGGAATTCTTCCCTTTGTCGGTACATGTAAATATATTGTCTCAGACTCGGATATTATTTATCACAATTGCACCTTTGGCCAATCTAACTGAAGGAATGCTTTAATATTACATGCATAAATATATGATATTAACTCATTTATCGGATTCGGTAACTGGATTGAATTCACGTTGTTGTTTTAGGCCTTTGCATTGGACACGGTGTCAAATTTAATCACTGGGACTTATGTTATGTTCCATAATCTAAGAACCACTTGGAACAAATAACTTTGATGTTAGGAATTGCCAAACAAGGTTTTCTATTTTTTGCTCAATTTACATACGAAAATTGCACCCTTTTCTTGTGTTCTTCAGGCAACAAAATATGGGAGAGATAACATCTATATATGAAACTTGGCATCTGTGCACATTCCTTGATTTACCTAGTGGTGGTCCTGAGAGGCCGGGCTCGTCACCCAAGGATTAGTTAGGTGCAAGCCTGAATACCTTGTTAAATAAAAAAAAAATAAAAAAATTGGAAGTTAATGAGAGGTTATGGAGTAGTTAGTGTGGAGAACTACTCCCTCCATTTTCCTATTTTAAAACCAATAGATCCAGTCAGGTTCGCCTCATGGTTGACCCACTTGTTTCCAATTAATTATTTTCAGCCTATGATGCACGGACACTGACACGACACAACACAACAGAGACACGGCGATCCGATTTTCAAAATTTTTATGATACGACACGATTGTGCCACGTCTGTATATTTTTATATATATTATGCATATGCTATATTACAAAATACTAAAATTCACATTTTTAAATTATAAAACCATGTAAAATAATAAAAAAATTCTTAAACAATTCAAGAAACATAGAATAAATGCATATCACTGGAATCATCATAGTATGACTCATGGTAACACCAAATACATATTACTTCAATCAATATAAAATTTAACAAACATGTCCAAATAAAATAACACTAAAAATATTCTTGCCAAATTCAAAAGTATATAAATAAATATATGTCAAATCATTGTAGTATCACAAATACTAACACCAAAAGTATATTAATTAATTAACATAAACTTTAAGTAACATGTCCAAATTTTATTTTAGCCAAAAACTTTTTAATGTACAATTAGCATCCAAAAGTGTTTTTCTGTGTCGGACACGTCCATCGACCATATTCGATGATGTGTCCGATGATGTGTCCGATACAGTGTCTGATTTTGAGGGTAGTGTCTGATATGAGTTTCCGATTTTATTAAAAAAAAATAAAAGACACGCCATGTGGAGTATCTGACACGTGTTCGATGAGTGTATATGTCCTAGAAGTCTCCGACGCTGCACCTGGTAATTTTTAGGAGTGTCTATACTCCAGCACTAACATACGCATCATCTTCAGAAATAAATTTCATGGAATTTTATCTGTTTATTTTAATAACAAATGGGACGTGATGTTTCCTCGGTTCAACCAGGCAGAAGACACGGTAAAGAAGCTTGATTTAGATGGAATTGTAGTCATTGGTGGTGATGACTCAAACATTAATGCATGTCTTCTTGCTAGTTTTAGGTTCTCCTGGATTGTTATTTATGATTTCTGTTGCAGCTCTTTTCAAGTCTTGTCTTTGAAAAAGATTTTTTAGGGGAAAGAAATTGAAAACTCAAATTATTGGATGTCCTAAGACAAATGATGGTGACCTGAATTGTAAAGAAACTGTTTATTCGCACAATTTATTTGATAACCGAATTTTAATCAGATTACAATTATGATCCAAAATAAAAAAAATGTACCGTAAACTTACAGCAGTGGTATGTAAATACTGTTCGAAATCTGCACAACAGGAACTGGAACAGGACGAGGCCACAACAAGTTGTGTGCCCGTAAACTCAATTTTGCCCGCCTACAAGCTTCTGGTCTGCTGGACAAGAGAGTTCCAAGATACAACGTCCAATCGCCTCTGTTCGGAATGAAGCAGAAATTCGAGCAGACTCACTTGAACACTAGTAGTGTGTAGTACTCTCAAATGTATGAAATATATGAGTGAACAATTTTCAGAATGCTTGAAAACTGAAGCTGGTGAGCAGACCTCCCAAAGGTCAAAACATCCAATGCAAAGGTTAGTGGGGTAACTGAAGAGTCTCCACCTTAATCACAGATTTAAGCCTTCCACTTAAATCAGATTAATTCAATTTAAATCTCACATTTAAATCAGACTAATTTAGTATTAATCAGGATATGAAAAGTCAGGAATATGAAAAGACACTTCTTCCTAGAAAATCGAGTAGTAAAAAGATAGGGCTGCCTTCGCGGCAGCGACACGTGCGGCGCGACGAGGCTAGGCGAGGAGAGCGGAGCGGACGGACGGACGTGGGACACCCTTCTTTTCTACATTACTACACTCCAATGATTTGTTTCTCAATATAAACAAACCTCAAAGGTTTCATAAAACCAATGTGGGATTTCTAGCCATTTCAATTCACTTATCATTGACCCCAAACCTTGAGCTTGGGCTTTCACCTACAATTCCCCCATGAATGCTAATGCGAAGAAATTACACAATGCACCAAAATGCATATATGAGAGTACTTCAAGAATTTACTGTATCAGGATAGGTGGTATTTAACCTTGAACCTTCTTTAGTGAAATATCATCGGATATACTTGTCAACTAGTGGACGTGATGCATTGAACTGTTCGACGTCTTATGTATACCAAGACAACAATACTCATGCAGATTTATCTCCAAACTATTATTGGTTCTTTCGTTGTTGTCCATTTTGGCTCTGTACTGCCTTGGATGTTTCATCGAATGCTCTAGAGATTTAGCCCTTGGGTCATCTCATAGAAACAGCCTCTACACATTCGATATAGGTGATTTCTTCTAAGGGGTATCATGTCATACCCTCAATTTAATATCTCAAAATAGAAGATCATTAAGAGCATAAGCTCAGCCTTCCCAAAATACAAGTTTATCACTCTTTCATCACAAGAATAGGTAAGGAACTCAATTTGCCGAGTGCTTTGTTCGATCCCCCCATAATTCATTTTTCCCATTGAACCTGCAAATTGGACTTTACAATTCAGGTTGGGTTGACATCATGGTTGGAAATCAATTTCATAGGCTTCAACCACATTCCCCTCGATGAAATCTCTACTCGGTCTCTCGTTAGAACTTTCGTAAATGGGTCCACAATATTTTCTTTAGACTTCACATAATCTAGAGAAATAAGACCGGTTTTCAGTAGATTTCTCAAGGACTTCCCATAGCTGACTGACTATCACAGTCACGCTAATGGGTGACACAGGTTTTGACAACATTGGAATGTCCTCCAAGAAACTCTGAAGCCAATCAGTTCTTCTGCTGCAAGATATAAAGCTATGAACTCAGATTCCATAGTTGATCTAGCAATGCACGTCTGTTTGTATGATTTCCATGAAACAGCAGCACCTGCAATTATAAAGATATATCAACTCGTGGACTTTATATTCGTGGAGTCCGATATCCAATTCGCATCTGAGACCCTTCAATTACTGCTGGATATCTCGTATTATGTAGTTCGTAATTAGTAGTGTATCTTAGATACCTAATAACTCGAACTACTGCCTTCCAGTGCTCATAACTGGATTACTCGTATATTTGCTCAATCTGTTGACTTAGTTAGCTATATCAGGTCTAGTGCAGTCTATGAGGTACATGAAACTACATATGACCCTAGAGTATTTAAGTTGTCGCACATCTTCTCCACGATTCTTCCAAAGATTTGACACCACCTCCATAGGTGTTCTCGCGATGGTATTATTTCCCTTGTCAAACTTATCAAGTATCTTCTCAACATAATGACTCTGGTAGAGAGAAAATTCATCTGTATGTTTGGTGATCTTCATCCCAAGAATCACATCTGCAAGACCTAGGTCTTTCACCTCGAAGTTTCGCGACAACATTTTCTTGGTAATTTTGATGTTATTGTTATTACCAGCAATTATCATGTCATTCACGTAGAGACATACTATCACATAGTTTGTAGTATCTCATTTTACGTAGACACATTTATCGCATTGGTTTGTTTTAAACCCATTTGAAAGCATGACGCTACAATTTTTTTGTGTCATTGTTTAGGTGATTGTTTTAATCCATATAAGGATTTCACAAGTCTACACACCTTCGTTTCTTTACCTGGAACTACAAAGCCTTCATGTTGGTCCATGTAAACCTCCTCTTCTAACTCTCCATTTAGAAAAGCCATTTTTTACATTCATTTGATGGATCTCTAGGTTATATAATGCAACAAATGCAATTATTAACCATATCGACGTTTTCCTGGATACAAGAGCTTATGTGTCGAAATAATCAACACCTTCAGTTTGTCTGTAGCCTTTGACTACAAGTCTAGCTTTGTACTTATCTACCGTACCATCAGCTTTCATCTTCCTCTTGAAGATACACTTGTGGCCTAGTGGTTTACAACCTGCGGGAAGATCCACTAGTTCCCAAGTATGATTGTGTAAGATAGATTATATCTCACTGTTCATCACTTCTTTCCAAAGATCAGAGTCTTGAGAGGACTTCGCTTCCTTGAAAGTATCCGGATCCTTTTCCAACAAATATGTTAGGAAATCCGAGCCAAAAGACTTTCCTTTTCTAGCTCTTTTGCTTCGTCTAGGTGATTCTACATTCTCTTGAGAATCTCTATCCCTTACATATCTCTCAACATTGGTTTCAGTCACTGTCTGACTTTTGTGTGGAAATATTTTCTCAAAGAATGATGCATCCTTAGCCTCAATGATAGTATTTACATGCATTTCTGCATTATCTGATTTGTGTACCAGAAATCGATAGGCATTACTATCTTGCGCATATCCGATAAATACACAATTCACTGTCTTAGGTCCTATCCAAGTCCGTTTAGGAGGAGGAATTGGTACATTTGCTAGACAGTCCCAAACCCTTAAAAACTTGTAGCTAGGTGCGCGACCTTTCCACAATTCATATGGCGTTTTATCCAACTTTTTATGTGGTACTCTGTTTAGCACATAGTTGGTGGAAAGCAGAGCTTCTCCCCACAAATTCCGAGGTAAGTCGGAACTTATAAGCATTGGATTCATCATTTCCTTAAGTGTTATATTCTTCCTTTCAGCAATACTCCTTTTCTCGGGAGAATAAGGAGCAGTGGTTTGATTAATATTGTCATTCTCAGCACATATTTGTGCAAATAGTGACTAATATTCACCGCCTCGATCACTTCGAAGAATTTTAATCTTTTTATCAATTTGATTCTCAACTTCATTCTTGTAGTAAATGAACATATCAATTGCTTCGTCTTTACTTCTCATTAAGTAGACATAACAATATCTTATACAATCATCGATAAAAAGGTTATGAAACCGCCTCTAGATTGTATATACTTTAGATTGCATACATCCGTATGGATCAAGTTTAACGGTATGGTGCTTCGCTCAATTGAGTGAAATGAAGACTTGGTTAATTTGGCCTCTACACAAGTCTCACACTTGTGTTTATGATTGATGTTAAATTTAGGTAATATATTAAGAAACATTAGCCTTTGTAAGGACTTATAATTCACATGTCCTAATCTACCATGCCACAAATGTAAAGACTCACAAGAATAATCAAACTTTAAAGTTTTATTAGCCACATTGACAACATTCATTACATTATTTTTGCTTGTGCTAGCCTCATATGATACATTAACATCAACATCAACATCTACACTAGACTTAGCCTTAGGAGCTAGAGTCATTACAGTCATCTTGAAGAGGTTATTGGCCAAGTAGACTTTACCCACGAACATACCACCCTTGGACAGAATGATTTTGTAGGATTCAAATACGAGCCGAAAGCCTTTCTTGTTCAGCACTGCTCCGGAAATGAGATTCTTTCGGATCTATGGCACGTGGAGCACCTCGGTAAGAGTCAACTCTTTGCCGGAAGTCAATTTAGCACAACCGTCCCTTTGCCTTCAACTTTTGAGACTGCTGAATTTCTCATGTAGCAGTGCTCATCATTTATCGGTTACATGCATTAATTTAATTCATGTGGGGAATTGTTGAAAATTTTGAATGAAATTTTTTAAAAAAAAGACTCTCGATCGATCGCAGCCCCTGCCGCGATCGATCGAGCAAGGCATCAATTTTTCACTTGTTGGAAACAGGGGCGCGCCCTGCGTCTGTTTGGTAGATTGGTGTGTCCTTTCATGTTCGGGTGTGGTTTATGGTTCTTCCAAATGGTGTATTTTTGGACATAACTCTTGACATACTATAAATATAGCATCCCTCACTTGACTTGGACATAGAATTTTGAAATTCACACCATATTTGAATATCAAAATTTGAGTAATTTTGTGAGTCTTTATCCTTGTTTGGTTGAGCGTTTTTAAACCTTTGAATTTGTGATTTGAAATGCTCCTATCACAAATCATAATCATTGTATCTTGGGAGACAAATTGTCAATTGAACCATTAGCACCGTAGAGGCCAATATTGTCTTAAGGACGGAGATTCTAAATCTCGCCTCGACATTCCTACTACAAAGCCATTATTGTTTTTGCTTGCTATTGTCCTAAAATACACACCCATAAAATTTTTATACAACACTCTACAAACAATAGTTTCCATAATTTTCATCACCGGAAAATATGCATGAAAAAATAAATATCCTTACAAATGCGTGAATCTTTTCGAGTATGATTCACCAACTTATCAGAAAATGGAGAGGTCGATCTCTGGATGATTGATGATATTAAGGGTGAGCATCAAATCCCTTCAAAGGTTTGTGTAGTATCAAGTGCTTGCCGTTGTAGCAAAAAATTGTAGCTGATGTGGTTATCGTGCAACTCGAATCTTTTAAATCTTATTGCATCATGATTTGATAGCTCTCCTGGTACGAAAAATTGTAGCTTCCCAACAGTTTGCATCTCCATTGGGAATTTATAATGCTTATGTTGCATTCTTAAAGGCATATGGTGAAGTTGGATTTCATTACTTGCAACTATGTAGTTCTAAGCCGATAAGGCTCTATAGATTATACGATGCGCGATAAACTTTTGTCCTTTTGGATTTGATTATTTAAACCTACGAGCTTCTAGTCTTAATATCATTCTCATAGCTTTATATTTAGTTTAATCCTGTGGTCATTGTGGGTATTATAAACTCTGTATCTATGTGGTTGAAACAATATTGTTTCGATTTATTAATGGAGTTTTTTAGAGATGATGTAAATCACATTTTTTGTTGTTGGGTAAATTCATACTAAATCACACTAATTAAAAATAAAATGGCCGATGACTTGTAGCTCATCTGGTATCGGTCACAATTATAATTCGGAGATCTCATATTCGAATCTCTGTCCACCACCCAAAATAGTTGAAATAGTTGCTAAAAAAAAATTTAAAATGGCGTGATTGGTGATGCACATGGCTGTTCCCATATCTTAATTCTTTTAGGTAGTTATTAAAAGTAAAAGCCACCATTCATTGAATACATCAACTACTCTTTCTTTCTTTTTACATTTACAGTAATAATATTAGATTAACAATAAATACAAACAGATTCAATAGAAATTACTAGACACGGTTAAACAAAAGACAGACAACAACAAATGCATAAATGGAATTAACTAAGACACACCGATTAATAAACATACTACAAGGTGTAATGATACAGTGTATCACAACAGAAACACAATAACCTGACACATTCATCAGAGCTAAACCAGGTCCCCTCAAACTATGCATCCCAGAGTGTGGTCGAACAAGGAAGCTGTCTTTCAAAACATCTGAATGAACAAATAAGGATAGACGAGAGACATAAACTGATAAAACACAGACAAACGAGCAAGCTCTCATATCCAAATCCATAGTCGAAAGCCCTCGACCAAGGAACACCACTGGATGGCGCACGAAACCTAAAATGTCAGTAAATATAGGCAAGCGGTGGTTCGACAGTGAAACAGAACAAAACAACCACCACCCACAACAACAAAACCAAAACCATATTTTCAGCATGAGTTACCACAAAAAGAAAATAACATTAAGCGAAGAGTATGGGCATTCCAGACATCATGAGCTTTGGGATCGAGCCGAAAAGCAGGTAAATCGTCTTCATAACCAAAGGGATGTCGAGGACAAAATGAAGCAACAATGAGACCAAGAATGAGCAAGTGTCCGCAAAAATACAAAATTGGTCAGGTAGCCTCCACCCATGGACAAAATTAAAATTAAGATGCAACAGAGAAAGTGCAAACCATGCTAAATTAGTAATAGATAGTAATACCAAAAGGGGAGAAAGCTTAAAGAACAATCGTGAATCTCCCAGGCCACGAGCGTCCCCCGGAGGAAAATCATGGTTGCCTGTGGGGTTGTAGTACAATCGCCGCCGGAGTAAACAAAGATGCCAAGAAAACCATAGACAACACACAACCCACTGTGTGGCCAATAACAAAACAACAACGAAAATAGCGAAAGTCATGTCGCAGTCCGAACCATTGGGAAAATACAAAATCAGTAGCAGTAGTGCAGAAAGACTAACGGGTGGAGAGAGATCCGAGCCGGAAGATGACCTCCCAAAAAACGCTATTAATTTTTATTTTGTCGTAATAGTTCATTCTGCTATTTAAAATAACGTAAGATTTACAAAATACCCTTTATCACTTTGATTTAAATCAATAAACTTACACACACATTTTAATAAAATAATACATTTGAAAATTATTAGATATATAAACCCAAAAAAAATTCTTTATAAATTTTTTTAAATATAAATTCGTTTACTTTAGTTATATTAAAATAAAAGTAATGGGCTTAAAAAATTTTAAAAAATTATTATCTTGATACTTAAAAGATATAATTTAATATTTTATGAAGCAACTTAACACTTATTAAAATTCATTGTTCTTAAGATTAGATGACTGAAGCATACAATATATATATCATTAGGGTTTAGTGGCTCAAGCTCAACCCTGTGTTTAGTATGTGTGTGTAACAACGTAGCGTACTGTCTTCAGAGATAGCATCAAACTATTAGATTAAAATATTTTTATCTAATGATTGACGACCACTCCACCGTATATAAGTGAGTGGGATTGAAAAAAGTTAGTTGATAATTAAATATAAAGGAAATAAGGTTTAATTTATGTTTAATTGATGAAACAGTTGTGGTGAAGCATCTTCCTTTAATCGCGTGGTTGAGCAAAATTACAATCCACCAATTTTTACATCCATTTGTTGCCGCAAATGTGGCGAGTAGCCCCAGTGTCCATCCACCATTCCTTGGAGTTCCCTCCAACAAAGTTCACCCCGACACCATAGCAGTCAGATGCATGTCATCCATGTCGGAGCTCAGGTTGTCCTCAGCAATGTGGGCATGAGCAGGCCTCTTGCCTTTGCCTTTGTAAGGAACTATCTTCTTTTTACCCTCATTGTTTTGAAGTTGAGTGCATTCCTTGGACTTATGATTAGGCTTACCACACACGTAACAGTTTCCAGTGAACCTCATTGTCTGCGTATCTCCCTTGGGTTCAAAAGTACGCTTGCGTTTATTCCCATGGGAGCTGTCCCCAACTTCAACCACGTTGGCCTTGGAAATCATTCCAAATGATTTCTTGTCAACTTTTTGGTTATCTTGCTCGATGCGCAGCCTCCTGATAAGATCCTCAAGACTCATCATCTTTCACTTGTGCTTTAGGTAGTTCTTGAAGTCCTTCAAGATGGCGGTAATTTTTCAGTCATCATCGACACTTGGAGAGCATCATTTATCAACATACCTTCGGCAGCAAGTTCATGATATATCAGTTGCAGCTCTTCGTATTGCTCAACAACGGTCTTGCCATCTACCATTCGATAGTCATGGAATCAACCGGCTACAAATTTCTTTGCGCCTGCGTCGTCAACTTTGTACTTCATTTCTAACTATTCCCAAAGATCCTTCGCAATTTCTTTGAGGGAATACACATTGAAAAGTGCATCGTCCAGAGAATTCAGTACATAGTTATGACAGAGGTAGTCGGCGCTCAGCCATTATTCGACTATTACAGCAGATTGAGGATCCTCTTTGTCCTCCACTGGTTTCTCCTCTTTGAGAAACCTAGTCAAGTTCAAGGTGGTCAAGAAGAACACCATCTTCTGCTGTCAACGCTTAAAGTTGGAACCTTTGAACTTTTCGGTTTCTCAAATTGAGAGAACGACATTGGGTTTCTCAGAATTGGCATAACGACCTCAGCGCCGCTAGCTTTTATCATTGGAATCTCAGTATTCTCAGCAACTCGGTTTGGAATCTGGTCAGCCATAAGCTAAAAACAGAATACAAACGACACAACACAAACAATATCAAACTAGTTTTAAAACGAATAATATAATTTTTTTATAATGCACAAACAGTGATTGTTTGAAAATTCGACAATTATATTATTTTTTTCGAAAAACTAATTATGTTCCAAAACAGAAACAAAAACATATTTGAGTTTACGATTATTTATTCCCATAATTTATCTGATAATCGAATTTTAATCAGATTACAATTATGATCCAAAATAAAAAATATACTGTAAACTTACAACAGTAGTATGTAAATATTGTTCAAAATCTGCACAACAGAAAACTGGAACAGGACGAGGCCACAACAAGCCGTGTGCCCATAAACTCAAATTTGTCCGCCTACAAGCTTCTGGCCTCCTGGACAAGAGAGTTCTGAGGCAACAAAATCCAATCGCCTCTATTCGGAATGAAGCAGAAATCCTAGCAGACTCACTTGAACACTAGTAGTGTGTAGTACTCTCAAATGTATGAAATATATGAGTGAATAATTTTCGGGATGCTTGAAAACTGAAGCTGGTGCAGCTTATATAGCTGCAGCAGACCTCCCAAAGGTCAAAAATTCAATGCAAGGTTAGTGGGGTAACTAAAGAGTCTCCACCTTAATCATAGATTTAAGCCTTACACTTAAATCAGATTAATTCAATTTAAATCTACATTTAAATCAGACTACTTCAGTATTAATCAGGACGTGAAAAGTCAGGAATATGAAAAGACACTTCTTCCTAGAAAATCAAGTAGTAAAAAGATAGGGATGCCTTTGAGGCAGAGACGCGATGCGAGACGAGCGAGCCGAGGCGACGGACGGTTGGTGCGCTGGGGGCACCCTTCTTTTCTACATTACTACACTCCAATGATTTGTTTCTCAATATAACAAACCTCAAAGGTTTCATAAAACCAATGTGGGATTTCTAGCAATTTCAATTCACTTATCATTGACATACCTCGGGCTTGGGCTTTCACCTACAAAAATTCCCACAAGCTTCGAAATTTTGGTTCTTTTTTTTATCAATAGAGATGTTATATCTAGTAGCCGGTGAGTAGAGGAGCAGCTGTACACGCTTACAAGTTGTTGTTTGTTAGCATAAGTCATTTTAGCCGTAACTACATGATATCACCAAAAAGTGATATAACCTCTAAATATCCATTAGAGTCAAGATATTATCGTTTTTTCCTTCTTCGACGTGTGAAATAGTATTGTCAATCGTATGATCCATGCCTTCGGTTACCTGAGAACTCGAAATAAACGTAAGAAGGGGGGTCAGAAGGATTTTTCGGCGTTATCCCATCCAATGATCAAATCGCGAGAGAATAGGAAAGATATGTTGTATGTAAAGTAAGCAAAAGTTTATGAATGAATCAAAGCGGCAACCAAACCTGTTATTTATATGAGAAGAGTTACCATGTAGCTAGGATTCTTTCCATTACTAATCTGAATTTGCCTGAGATAAGGTATGATCTTATGATATCTTCACAATCTTTGATAAGGATAATCAAATCCTGGTGATCTCGGGCCAATAAGATCTTGGAGATCTTGTTTCCATGAACACGAGATTCAGTTTTTAGAATACGAGCTTATATGATGTGATGATTGTACACATCGGGGCTTGACTGTTGGGTTGTCACCTCGGCATGTGTCGTGAGCTCGGGAACTCGGGAGCCCGGCCACCTATTTGAAGGTTCCCCAATATAAAATATGGTGAGGTCGGCAACGTAGCTCAGCTCATCAAGAGTATAATATGCAACACAACACGTCTATCAAAACAAGTCGTCATGTCGGCTCTAACATATCGCAACACAATCATGAGATTGGCGTATATGTGGACCATTCCTCGTCAAAGGTGAACATTTAGCTTTGTAGGGTCAACGTATGCAAGACGCTGAATTACCTGTTTCTATAAGGGTGACATTCTTACACCAGAGGGGTATCACAGTCACAGACCCCTTCAAATCGAGCTGACGTCAACGACCGAGAAGTTGGCAAATTTAATTGATCTGACTGAATAAGAGTTCTTAACGGGAAAAGAAGAGGTGCAATCAATGGCAGTTATTTTTAAATTCAAATTTGAAAAATGACGGTTAGGGGTAATGATTAGTGACGGTGTTGTATTCCGAGGTGAATGAATGGTCGTTCATGAGTTTAAATCAAACTGTTGGATTTTGTTTGGGTCCCTCTATAAATATTGATGAAGGCCCCCTCATTTGTCTGAATTTTTCTTTAATCGCAACAGCTCGGCTCCTGACCTCTCTTCTGTCCTTCCGAAGTAAGGCCATCTCCAATCATAAATTTCATTTTAGCGTAATTTTTGCACCAAAATAGTGTACTTTTTACACCAAATATAAAACTCATCTCCAACCAATCTACTTCAAACTTTACACTATAAAGAATATTCTCTAGAATATTCCTTTTAGTTTCATTTATAACTATTATTTTATTATTTTATATATATTTTATAAATTTATATTTAAATAATTTATCAATTTAATTTAATTTTTGTTAAATTAAATTAATTACATTTATATAAATATTAAATTTAATCAGTTTAATTTAATAATTAATTAGCTTAACATAATCATTAATTACTTCATAAACAAGTTTTATATCAATAACAACTACTAAATTTAACTTTTATAAACATTTATTATTAAAAAACTAATTATAAAAATTAATACTATTTAATAATTGGAAGGAAGTCTCCGATTTTCCATTCCTCAGTTCTTTTGTCAATTCAGTAATTATCATCACCTGAATTTAAGCCAATTCTCCCCCAATTCTTTAGATTTAGATTGGTTTGTAGCTTAATTATAGTTTTTCGATCCGTTGGCTATCATCTAGACTGCTTTTCTTTATCCCACTTCATGTCGGTCAAGAAGTATCAGTGAAGGCCTTGGTATCTTTCTAGCCAAGCTGATTGCCAGTTCATCAGTGGTTACTCCACCTCTAATAACTACTGGAAGCACCATTTCTTTTCTGTCAAACCTCCTCAACCGTGGGATGTTTGTATCGAGCGGCATGACTTTCTTCCTGCTCTGCCTGAACCTCTGAAAATTTTTAAATGAAGCCAAAATACACTGAGGCGATGAGGCATGCAGTTTATAGGAGGGTCGATTCTTCAATTCTTCAAAGTTGTTAACTGAGGACCTTTTTGTTTATTTTAGGTTGAGTCCAGCCGATGTGAGCCCCAGAGGAAGAACAGGTAGATAAAAATATTTTTTCATGTTTTTTTTCTAAGTATATTATGCTCGGTTTACTGATTTCATTACTGTGCAGTGGACAGAGTCTATATCCTTAACGGTCGTCAAAAGACGAAGATTTAGGCTAGCTTGGCTGAAGAGCAGGGGACTGGGCCCAGAGGTGTCATCGTTGAGGGGTTCTTCTTTGGGGAGTCCAGAAGCCCAACTATCTCGGAAGAAGAGGCCGGTCCCCAAGGTGTCTGAGGCAGAGGTTCTAGTGGTGGAAGCTTCCACACTCCGAGAGGTTCTTCCCCGGGTTGAAAAGTTAGTGGTTGAGAAGGTCTTGGGGTCTACAAGGGGGAGTGCGACTAGTGGGAGAAGGCTTGAGCTTGATGGCTGGCTGTATCGATCGACCTTGACCTCGCTCCTCGAGGGGATGCTAAATTCGTGGACCAGATGGGATAGGCCGACCTCATGCGGAGACTGTACAGTAGGCCATCGAGGTAAAATGTAGATAAGGGTTGATACATTTTTTTAGCTAACCTATCTTTAATTATTCAGACTATGCTTTTAGCTGGGGAATTCAACACTCGTGCCAGCAACGTTCCATCGTCGGGCTGTCAAGGACTCTCAGACCTATGAGGCCAACAATGCCGATCTCGCCCATGCTTTGGCTCAAGCAAGATCTCTTCATGAGAGTGATCTGGCCAAATTGAAAACGAGCTAGAGGTGAATTGCCTACGCGAAGCTGAGGCGAGGTTGAAGGCCGAGTAGAAGAAATCCCAGCTTGAGGTCGAGCTGCACAACCTCGTGATGAGGTGAACCTTGCCAAGATTGAGTTTGAATCTACACGGTAGGCCCTGGAGAAGTCCCGAGCTAAGGCAGTAGAAGAAGGCAAGTAGAAGAAGGCAGAGGGATCGGGGAGAAGCTTATCTCATATCTCATATGTGTAGATAGGCTTCAATGGTTGTTGGGACCAGTTCAAGGCCCAAGGATATCCACTCGATGGGACCTCTACTACTTTCTTGATTTGGACAAGGTCCATTGTGAGGGTCGTTCCTAATCA